>VDFB02330463.1:0-214422 GCA_007258455.2 Sequoia sempervirens | reverse complement strand
TAGGGTTTCATCTCGAAATCGTCGGAGAACGAGCCATCTCCTTCGAAGCAGTTCAGAGGACATGAAATAACATCTGATTTATTGCCAGTCGTGGGATTTCTTCATCCAGAAGAAATTACAGAGCTTATCAGAGTTTATTTATTTTGCAGAGCTTCAGCTTAGTCATTTATTCAGGAGACTTTGCTTCACAGAGGTACATCAAACCTCAGAGATTAGACAGGGGGGGACAGAGGAAGTGTTTATTTATTTATTGCTGCTGATTAATGAAGGCCGTACTTTTCTGTACTTGGCCGTACTAAATGAAGAGAGCCATTCTTGGGGTTTACAGAGAAGTTTATTTTGTTCAGAAGATACCCAGCAATCAGGGCGCACCTACACCAGAGGTCTAGACATTGCTTATAAAGGAGCCGTACCATTTGCATTAAATGCTGCTGGAGGCCGTACCATTCTACAGGCCGTACATTCCTGAAAGTGGTTATTTCTTCTTCTAAGATCAAACGCCTACCTTGAGTTTAGTTTACCATTTCCCATAGAGGCGCATATATACCAAGCTTTGCTTTGGACCAACAGAAGGAAGAAAAAGAGGGTTTTGCAGCAGCCGTACAGATCTGTATGTTTTCAGCTAGCTGCATTTTACCAGTCTTGCATAAGGCGTATATCTTCATATAAGTGGGTCGCTTGCATAGAGGGTAGCCTATCAACTCCAGTTAGGGCGTATGCTTCTTGGACATCAACAGAGATCATCATCCGGGGGAGGATTCATCATTGGCAGCCGTACCACTCAGTCATCTGATCAGACTTGCAATTTATACCAGGTTCTTTCCATATTGAGAAATTATTGTTTTACTTATTGCATGTATCTGGGTATCATTGAAATCAATAGAGAAGACCTAATAAAGAGACTGGCGTCCTTATTCAGTCCATTTTTAGAGTCATTTAATTTTTATAGAATTTATTCCTATTTATTGCACAAATCGTACTATTCATTAATTGCTCCAGAAACGTCAAAAACAAGTAAAAAAAACCAAAAATCCTTCAGTAAGTCAAACAAGAACAGTCAGATCGGAAAAAAGGGGAAACTGGGGTTTCTACACCTTGTACCCTTTCCCTACAATTGATAGTGTTGCCACCAAGCACTCCCAATATGGACTCCTTGCCACGTTGAAGGGAAGGTTGTTATAAAACCAAAAAATTGCACAAGCCTTTTTTGCTTCTTTGTGCACCTCCCTATTCCACCCAATACCTTCCAATGAAGGTTGTGATCCTTGAATATTTCTAGGCACAAAATATTGAAATTTGCTCGAAGAGTGGATGGTGTACGTGTACGTGGACCGTGACTAGAGCCCACAATGCCTTGCATATTCACCTCAAAATCTTTAGCCAAATTAGGAGCAATGGCTTCTTGTATGGCTGTTTGTGTCTTTTCCCTCTCCAATTTTTTTTCATCTAGTGCTGCAAGAACAACTATCATCTCTCGTTTCACCTCTTTTGTGGCTTTTGGACATGGCCTTGCATCACAACAAGGAATACCAACAAGATGGTATTTGAGGCGATTGATGCCTCCACTAACCCTCTTCTTGCAATGGGTACAAATATCACTCTGGTATTGGCTCGTAATAACCATGTTTCCAAGTTGGATCACAACTACCAAGGGGTCTTCTTTCAATGGGTTGACTTGTGGCTGTTGAGTCCGAATCGGATGCGAAGGCAGATGCCATTATGATTAAATATTAACCTACAATATTAGAAGTTGTAACAGATCCAAAACAAAGGAACAATCAACTAATTGTTTAACTTTATTTAATCAAAGTGAAAGGCATTTCATTTAGAATGCTATCTGTTCCAGTTTCAGTTTTTTCATTCTTATATTTGTGTTTTTTGTTGGATGCACATTGATTTTCTTTACTTCTATGCAAATTGCAGTCCTAACCTTGTTGCAAATTTGCAGGTGGGAGCAACAGATTATCATTACATAGCAATCGCTCAAAATTTCCATTCTATATTTAATAATTTATTGCAGATATTCCACAGTAAAAGTACATTTAGACTTTCAATCATAGTTCATAGATGGGTGAGTAATCTATGTGGATGAACACAAGTTGTGTGTTTGTGTGGATATTTATGTATGTGTATGCATGCGTGTGTAACTTGTAAGTATGATATGTGTGTATGTAGGTATGTATGTGTGTAGACTGCACTGTGCAGTGTGCACACATACATATCTATACACATACATAGGATGCCAAGTTTGCATGCATATACACACACAGTCACATAGTTTCTTGTTTCACTTATCAGTGTATAATGATATCATATTATTATCAATCATGTATGCATATTAGTATTAAGTTTAACTGTTTAACTTTAGCTACTAAGTATATATGTAAAAATTAAAGATTTTTAATTTTTATTGAACAGTTTAAGTTTGTATATACGTAGATTAGGATATGCTGATTCCTAATTTGTGTATATACAAACTTAAATTGTTCAATAAAATCTTTAATTTTTACATATATAATTAAGTTTGTATATATTAGGGTGTTGAGGTAGATGTCTCCGCATGAGTAAACATGCTCAAATTTCAATTTCTGAAATGATGATGAACATTTAAAACTCATACCATGTCATGCATATGACAGCAGCCAGTGGCAAGTGCCAAGAACAAAATTTTCACTCCAATAGTTTATATGGTACACATATTTTAATGGTATTACTATATTAAGTTAGTGTTCTTAACTTACTATTATACACAGATTTTAATCGTATTATCGTATTATAGTTACTATTAAGTTAAAAACACTAACTTAATACGGTTAATAGTAACTGTAATACGGTAATTTCATTACAATTTGTGTATAACGATATACAAACTTAAACTGTTCATTATGATAACTGATAATGTGCATCATGAAAGTTGAATGAGAATAAAAAATTTGAACTTGTAGTTGTAGCTGCAAATCACCAAAATAAACTAGTCCAAATCGCGGAAATAAACCAGTCAAAATCGCGTCAAACAACTAGTGCAAATCGTGGGTGACTGTAAGGCCCACCAAACGAGGGTTTTATAAGCAAAAACGTGTGTCCAAAATGCGGCAAAAACGCGTCAAAAACCACGTGAAAATAGGTCAAAAGTCGTGTGAAATGCACATCCTGGGTTTTTCGTGAGTATTGGAGGTTTTTTTGCGAGTATCTAGCAAATAATCGGCTAGTGAACAGTTGCAGATGAGTGGCGAGTAAAAGTGGAACATACTTGCCCTGCCATAAAATGTGTGATTACTTGGCTACCTGGTGAGTAATCGGGTATGTACTCTATGGTGAGAAGCACATGGTTGAAGGCAAAGGGATTGTGCAACTATCCTCTGGAGGAAAAAAGTTAACTTTTTCTCAATGTGTGCTATGTACCTAGATTATGCGACATAATCCTAATTTAAATGTTATTTTCAGCAAACACAAATGCAAAATCATTTACAAGGATGGTAAGAAGACTATTGCTTTTGGTATAGAAGATCATGAGTTGTATAGGTTAGTTGAAAATGGACAGGTTAGGGAACATGCATTGATAGCCAAGAGTGCATCAGCCATTACTACTCTTTGGCCTCAACATTATGGACACCTCAATTTGTCCTACCTCTCTCCATTGGCTTGAGAGAACTTGGTGGATGGCATTCTTGACATTCATCAACAGATATAGGGTGTGTGTGAGGCTTGCCAAATTGGGAAGCAACATAGAAAACCCTTTGATGATGGACAAGTTTGGAGAGCCAAGATAGTCCTACAACTGGTTCATGCAGATCTTTGTGGACCAATGAACACGCATTAGCCACTGGTGCCAGGTATTTTCTTTTGTTTGTAGATGATTTCAGTAGGAAAATGTGGGTGTTTTTCCTATAAGCAAAATCAAATATGTTTAAGGAATTTCAAAAGTTCAAAGCATTAGTAGAAAAAGGGTCTAGTTGTTCAATAATCACTCTTAGGTCTGATAATGGAGGCAAATTCTATTCAAAAGAATTCATGAACTTTTGTCCTAAACACGGTATCAAACATCAATTCACCACACCCTATACTCCTCAACAGAATGGAGTGGTTGAGAGAAGGAACCGTACTATTACATAGATGGCTCGATGTATGTTGTAGAACAAGAGTTTTCCCAAGAAATTTTGGGCAGAAGCAGTTTACATTGCAGCTATCTTCTTAATAGATCTCCAACATAAACAATGAAGGAGAAGACCCCAGAGAAAGCATGGTTTGGGAGGAAACCGAAGGTGATTCATCTTAAGGTTTTCGGTTCTATTGCATAGTCTGGATTCCAAACACAAAGAGAACCAAATTGAAATCCAAGAGTTAGAAGTTAATGCTTACAGGGTACAGTGAGAATCATAAAGCCTATAGGTTGATTGATGTGGACATTGACGACTTAACATTTAGTAGGGATGTGGTGATTGATGAAGAAGTTGGGCCTTTTCAACTCTCATCTAACATCAAGAATACTGAAGACTAGCCTTTGAAGGCTAAAGATTTAGGTGTCCAACTTCCATAAGCTACACCTAAAGGGGGGACTTTGATGATTCATAACATGTGGAATCTCCCAAGCAAGTACTAGTATCAGATGATTTTCTTTAGGAAAACTTGGATGAGCATCCAAATGATATAGTACTAGTCAGCCTAAGTCATGATGACCACATTAATTTGGATGAAGGGGTTTCTACAAAGAGACCTAAGTGGTGGGAAAAACTCATTTGTGATGTTCAGGATGAAGAAATGGTTGAGGGTCGATCATCTAGAGGCAAGCGCAAGGAAAATACAGTGTTAACTTTGCTCATATGGCCAATATTCAAGGAGTGTATGAGCCACAGGTGTTTGTTGAGGCAAAAGATAAACATGAATGGGAAAATGCCATGGAAGCCGAACATCAAAGTCTTATTAAAAATAAGACTTGGGTTCTTTCAAATCTTCCACTAGGGAAGAAACCCATTGGCTGCAAATGGGTGTACAATCTCAAGTACAAAGCTGATGGTACACTTGGACAAGTACAAAGCATAGTTGGTGGCTAAAGGGTTCTCACAGAGAGAGTATTGATTATGAGAAAGCTTTTGCTCCTACAACAAAGATGAGCACTATCTGGTTATTTCTAGCCATGGCAACACAGTTTGGTTGGAAAGTCCATCAAATGGATGTGAAGAGTGCCTTCGTCAATGGTGACTTAGAGGAAGAAGTGTACATGACACAACCTCAGGGTTTTTAGGTTACAGGAAAGGAGTATTAGGTATGCAGACTAATAAAGGTTCTTTATGGCTTGAAGCAGGCACCTAGGGAATGGTACATAAAGATTGATAGGTATTTGGATCAATAGGGGTTCTAACGAAGTTTGTCAGATCCATATTTATACATCAAAAACATAGGCAATGGAATCATACTTCTAGTTATTTATGTGAATGATTTCATCAGTACAGGTAGTGAGACACATTTGATTGAAGAATGAAAGACTTAGGCCTTCTACATTATTGCCTAGGTATAGAGGTTTGGTAGATAGATGGTGGTATTTTTATTTCTTAGTCTAAATATGCTCGGAGTTTGCTAGACAAGTTCAAAATGACGGATTGCAAAATCTTGTATACACCTATGGAGAAAGGGTTGGAGCTTTTAGCCAAGACCGACTCAAAAGTGATAAATGAGTTAGCATTCAAGCAACTAGTGGGCAGCCTTATCTATCTTACACCCACTAGACCTGATTTGAGTTATGCTATGAGTTACATTTCCTGTTTTATGACAACCTCAAAGGCAGGACATTGGGTTGCAACAAAGTGGGTAATTAATTATATGAAAGGGACACTTGACGTTGGCATTCTGTATAGTAGAAGCAAAGATCCCAGGCTGGTTGGGTTCACAAATTCATATTGGGTAGGTTTTGTTGACGATAGGAAATCAACTTCTAGATATGTTTAAGTCTTGGTACAGGTGCAGTCACATGGACTAGTAAGAAGCAACAGGTAGTAACTCTTTCCTCAACAAAAGTAGAGTATCAGGGAGTCGTTAAACCAACATGTGAGGTAGTATGGCTTCGGAGGATGCTTTTAGACATGCAAATGTCTCAAGTAGGGCCTTCACCCTTGTATTGTGACAAGAATCTAGTCTTCCACGAGCGTACCGAACATGTGGAGCTTCATTGTCATTTCATCAGGCAACTTGTAGAAGATGGATCGATTATGTTGCAGTTTTGTCCTTCTAAAGATCAAACTGAAGAATCCTTACCAAGTCCTTGAGTCTTGACAAATTTGTAAAATTTCGGGATAAGTGTGGTGTAGTTAGTAGAATAACCATTAAGGGAGGGTATTAAAGTAATGTTTTATATTGTAATGGTCAATTAGCTTTTAGGATAGACTTTAGGAATTTTCTACAATAAAGTCATGTTGACTTTAGATGGTTTTCCTATGAGTTGTCATCCTTATCCTCTGTGGATAAGATATTTCATATTTGTCATCCTTATCCTCTGTTAATAAGATATTTGTAATCCTATATAAGGATGCTTTTGCTCCTTATTTCTTAATAGATTTTTATGCAATCTTGGTTAAGTTTTTGTGTGCTGTTTTTGTAATAAGCCTTACTATTCTCTTGGTGATAGAATTGGACTTTGCATTTGAGCATATGATTTTTCAAACTTTATACCCAAGTTGTCCACCTTTTATGGGACCCATTATTTTGAATTGGAAGTCTTTAGTGGGATATCTATTAGAGGTTTCCTAACTGAAAGGGTTTGGCTTTAGGTGTTACAAGAAAATGATGCAACATTCAATCCATTGATGATAGCCTTTTCAATTTTCTTTTCCCAAGTTATAGTATAGCATTAACCTCCGAATTGAAAAGTAGTTAGTCCATAACGATTTTACAAAATCTCAAGCTTAAGCTATCCATCATGTAATGGACATCGATTATGAAATTCGATATACCTAGGGGTATTTCTATAGAAGGCCAACCATCATGTAGAGTTTGACCATGGATGTTAGAAATGAAGAAATAAGTGTTCCATGGGGTTTCGGGGACAAGGACGGGAGGACAGCAGAGGAAATGTTTTGGGGACATGGGGGTGGGGGGTCTAAGTTAGGGGGTGGCGGTGGGGGGGGCCGGTGAGGGAGCGGTGCGCTGAAATACATATAGTACTTGAAAAATTAGTTATAAAAAGATGTATAACTATAGAAGCCTAAGGAATAAGTAAAGTTTAGAATTTAAACACATTGCAATGATTTCATTGAACTAGTGAACATTGAAACAATGAAAATGAAAATGAAAATATAGTAATACTTAATTAAAAATTTGTATTGATTAAAATTTAAAAATTAAAACTAATTTTAAATAAATTTAAAATGATTAATGAAATAGATATGATTGATCAACCATAACTATTTCATTAATCATTTTAAATTTATTTTTCTTAGTATGTATCAGACAGTATTGAGAGTCTGAGAGAAGACTAAAAAATGAAAATGAAAATGCTCTACTTCTAGCCTCTAGTCGATATTATCTGTGGACTGGAATGAGACGTTGCAGCCGGGAGGGGTTGATTCACCCTGTTTTATGCAAGCACGGGCAAGGCACGGGTACTGTTAGATTGAATGCCTTATTTAGTCTAATAGTTCTCGTGCCTTGCCCGTGCTTGCATAAAACAGGGTGAATCCCCTCCCGGCTGCAACGTAGGAGCTTTGGATAGGTATGGATATCCAACAAAGCATAATTTTTTTAAAAAAATGAAACAAAAATGTCAAAATGCTTAGACAGATGCCCATGCTCACGCTAAGACAGTCGTGTAAACAGTTGGCGACCAAAATGAAAATAGGTATAGATGAAAAATTAAGTCAAATTTTAAAAATACTTTTAAATTTTTGCTTTTTGCTTTTTTAAAATAATTTTTAATTGCATTTTAAGGGGGACATTTGGAAGTCTCTTGCATTTTGGGGGACGCCTGGAAGTCTCGAGGACGTCTAGAAGTTCCCTCAAAAGCGAAACGTCTTGGAGGCGGCAGAGAAACGAGGGGACGATGGGGGGATGTTTCCTTGATGTCTCCATGTCTCGGAAACATCCCTGTCTCCGAAATGACTCCATTTCTGGGAGGGACGCGTCCCCGTGGAACTATGGAAGAAATTAATGCGATATACTTTAATGATAGCTTCCCCAACTCCATTGAGACCAAGCTATTCTCTTGGAGTACATTATTAGAGTTGGCATTGGGGAGTATTTAGTCCATTATAATTCTACAAAATCTCTTGTAGAATCTATCCATCTTGTGTGAGGTTGTCATCTTGAAGTGTTCGCTGTGGATGTCACAAGACAAACAAGTAACTTGGCATCCTCCATGGTCCAATGATAGCTTCATCAATCCCTCTAGTGCAATCTATTTTCTTGCACCATTACTAGATTCTTTATTGGCACTATTTAGTGCATTGTGATTCTACATAATCTTGTGCTGAAGCTATACATCTTCTGTAAGATCTCCCATTATGATATTGATATAATTTGGAATATTGCTATTGGAGATTATATATCTTGAAGGGTAGCCCTTTACACTGAAACAATGCATCTTCCATTTTAATAGAATTTGTATTCTATCATGATTATCATTATAGGGGTTACAGTAAAGGCTGTTTTTTCTGTTACCACCAAGTGAGGCATCAATTTGGTATATGAAACCCTCTTGTAGAAGCTCACTCCTGATTCAAACATGTGACTTCCTCTGGTCAGAGGACACATGACTTCACCTTCATGCCCAAGTAGGTTGTGATATATTATTTTGTTTGCTTGATTTGATGTGGGTTTTATAGTGGCCCAATCCATTGAAGAAAAGAAATTACAAAGTTGGTAGGAATCCAAAACAAGTAAGTGAAAATATTCCAAGAACAGTAGTTGACAAGCACCAAAAAAAGGACAGTGCCAACCACTGAACTAAATAATAAAATATACTGCAAAAGGCTAATGCCAACCTAAGATCATAGACTGCCATCTGATACAGAGTTCAGGTCAAAGAAGGTATCCCGGTCCTTGACAGATTGATGTGGGGTAGCAGGAAAATAGCCATAAGAACATACAAGAAAAGAGAAGGTGGTAGAAACCTGCAGCCTCCCTCCCTAAGCAATTACTTGCAAATATCTAAGGAAAACAACTACCATCTGGCTTTAGAGACAAGACACAGTGAAGACGCTGGTCACAAACGCTGAATTTAAAACATTAGCAGCATGTGAAAGACCCAATTCCAATCGTGAACTTGCCATGAGCCAGCTCCCAAAAGTTGGCCTTCAATTAGCCTCTATCAAGCCACCCAATCAATAACATTCGAGGCTAATAATAAATTATGTGTTTCATAAACATGTATCCACCTTGATCTATTAAAGGCTGCATGCTGGAGATATAAAATGATGCTTAGCATGGATATCATGCAGGAGATATTCCACTTGCAATAAATGCCTGATAGACCAATCATTAAGTGAAATGCTAATCCAGTAATCCTAGAAGAAAACAGAATCTGGTCAATACTAGCGTTAGCCAAATACTCCACCAGATGGTTTGCCTATCTGAAATGATTTGAAAAAGTGATGCTTTTTAATTTTCTAGCGAACTTGTAAGCCCAGGGTAATACTTAAAGTGCCTGTTTAAACCTGGCTTTCCCGACATACCTTGAAAGACCTGGAGAGAGTCTCCTTTCACATCCAAATCTTTGCATGGAAGGGAAGTTGCCAATTTTAGGCCCTCCAAAAGGACAAGGTATTTTGTCTTATTGTTGGATTTAGGACCTTAAAAAGAGAGCCACCTCAGAGGAAAAGACATGAGCAATATCTCACGATCACACCAGCTCCAGCCTGCCCAAGGTTGCCCCTAGAAGCCCTGTTGAAATTCTGTTTAATCCTGCCCTCCTGGGTGATGATTCCACTTAAAAGTTTGCCAATTAATCTTATTTCTGCTTGCCCCATTAATGATGGAGGTTGTATATTGTTTCTTTTTTTATTAAGAGGGGTAAACGCTTTTGACCTGAAGCTATGAACCGGTGAAGTCACAAACGGGGGACCTCATCCCTAATATAAATTCTCAACAATTCCACCTCAATGGGGTTTGAACCTTGATGTCAAGAATAACAACACTACAACTCAACCATCACACCATGCCACTACTGCCGAGGTTGTGTTATATTGTTAGTTGTATTATGTTTTTAAATTTTTCTCTGCAATTGAGGATTTATTGTAGATTTACAGTCACATGCCTCAGAAGTTTGCTGTTTTGATGTAACTCTTCTTCAAATTTTTTTTAGCTGAATCATATTTGTTTTTTGAGAAAATTTGGTTTAATATCTTAAACACATGGACCTTAGGTTCTTAATTCCTTAACGATTTTTTTTCTTGTGAATGGCTGCAAGAAAACTTTAATGGAAGGGATAAAGACAAGGATAGCTGGGATTAAACAGTCTAGTCATACAAGAAGCATAAGGAGGCGACAAAACAACAATTTTGGAGTTGTCAAATGTTCAATTAGAGGTTGAAAAATTCAGAAACACAAATAAAGTAAGAATTAAGAAACTTAACTCACTGTGACACAGTTCATCAGTCAAGCAGCTGATAGTAAATAACTCTCTGCATTATTGATAATAAATGAATTTAAAGAATAGTATTCATTGGAGTTCTAAAGAGAACTAGAAATTCAAGAACAAATTAACAATCAAAAACTTATACAGGCTGAAGATTTGGAAAAGAGTTGTCAAGACCACCACTAGAAATCTAGAAAAATCAATATGAGAATTCAGAATTTTGAAAAAGAAAAGAAAACTAGAATTTTAAGAAAGAATTAGTTAACAAATGGAGGGTTATTTTATTTGTTTAATTTTATATACATACATTTTTAATCTCCTGTAAGAACTTCCAAACTAATTGTTTTCTTACTATCTTCCAAATGTTAGCAGGAGAGCAGCACTGAAAACTAGAAATTATCAAATTAGGACAATTAAAGTATTTCTTGTAGCAATAATTTTGAGGATCTAGCTATTTTTTCTTAGCAGTATGTAAAGCTATAACATATGCAATTAATTAATTACAGGTATAGTTTTAGAGTTTCTTGAACTTTATAGTGTTCATAACAATCTTAGTGCCAAACCAATGGACAAGTACTGTAAAAAATGTCCCACATATTGCCAACACAAGAAAGTAACATAAAAAATCTATTTATTTCAGCAGCACTGAAAACTAGAAATTATCAAATTAGGACAGTTAAAGTATTTCTTGTAGCAATAATTTTGAGGATCTTGCTATTTTTTCTTAGCAGTATGTAAAGCTATAACATATGCAATTAATTAATGACAGGTATAGTTTTAGAGTTTCTTGAACTTTATAGTGTTCATAACAGGCTTAGTGCCAAACCAATGGACAAGTACTGTAAAAAATGTCCCACATATTGCCAACACAAGAAAGTAACATAAAAAATCTATTTATTTCACAAAAGAGAATTAAGTTTGTTCCTTCGCATAGGAAATTGTCATCATATGCTCTGTAAAATACTCTTAAATGAAGGGCAATCAGCTCTATTTAATACTGATGAATATGTTCTAATATTATCCTTAATTATGTTTGCAGCATTTGTTGATGTTAGCCCAGAGGAATTATTGAAACAAAATGCTTATGGAAGAAATCAAGAATCGGCAGAGAACAATGCTCCTAAGATCACACATTTTCAAGATCCAACAGTTAGTTTCTTTTTTGTGTCTTGTGTTGATAGGCCCTTGAAACGCAGTTATTTAACTTTATAATGGATTAAAACTTAAATTTGTTATTGAAATATTTGAGTGAACAAGGTCAATAAATTTTGTTCAATAATGTTAAAAGAAATTGTGTTTGTATTTGTCTTTATAAGCTGTCACAAGATCAAACATTTACAAAGACAGATGGAGGTGCAGCCAGCAGAAGCTCTCAATTTACTGGTAAGAGTTGTTTGTCTCTTAACTAATATACTTTAAGTTATGTCTTGAAGTTTAATCTTTGGTGAACTGTCCTCCTGAGATTTGGATGTGATGTTCTCATTGATTTTGAATGTTTAACAAGTGAAGATCAGATTTATGAAGCTTCGTTGATTGGTGATGGTGAATTAATTTTTATAACAATGGAAGAGAAAAGTTGCTGCATTTTCTTTGACCATCTACCATTGCTTCACATTAAAGGAGATTGTACTTTTCATAATGGTTATGTTTTCTGGATAATATTGAGTCTTGTTAACTGAAAAATATAAAATATCGAGTCTTGTTGGTGGGGTAGCTACTAGAAATATTTCATGAGCAACTCTGTTGATCAAATTTAAAGATTCTTTTTGTAAAAGGTCAATTTATCTAAACCAAACTTGGAAGAAATACAAGAGTAAAACATACATTTCATAATGTTTTCTTTCAAAGGAGGTTCAAAAGTTGAAGATGATAGAAGTAGTTTAGGAGAACAAAGACATTTATATTTTAATTGTAATTTTAATGTTTTATATAACATATCATCCAATAAGTATGCCTCGTCATTATGACATACCATCACAGAGTTATCCATCATGATAAATGTATACTTGTGAGTTACCAAACATGATCTTTTCTGCTTGTTAGTTACAATATTGTTGTACCCAAAACAAAATTTTTGCTTCATTAAGGCATTTTGATTAAAATGGTCTAAATCTTGTAAAATTATCATCAAAAGTTAATTTTAGGTCAAATGAAGTATGGGCTTTTTGTGGGTTTACTGTCCAGAGGATACTGGAAAAATTTGAAAATTTGAAAAATTAGGGTTTCTAGGTCCCTATTTTTAGGAAAAACCCTAAAAATAGGATCTTTCCATAATTGACTAAAAATAATTTTGATTGGACGATCACATTAGTGAAATCAGAATCAAGAAAGAGTCAATTTTGCTTTGGTGGGTTTATTTAACTTTTTCAGGAGAAAAGTTGGGATTTCCGAGGTCAACAATGACAGATGGCTAGATACCAAGTGTCGAAATCTAATGTCGAAATCTAAGCCTCAAATGGATCAGCGAAGATTCTATGGCGAAAGATGTTCAAAACGATGTGAAATATTCCGAGCCAAATTTTTTCGTTTTTCAATTAACAGATTACAACAGTACAAGCAAGTGCACCCGTTAAGGTTAGATGGATAAACCAAAACGTGCAAGAAAGCAACTCTAACCAGAATGGCGCCGATGATGGCGAGCATTGGTCAGAGGATCTTCTACTTTAGATACAGAAAGGAACTCAACGTCAAGTATGTGCTACCCAATCCAATGCGGAGTGAGGGGCGACCATATGACGGAGTGAGTACAAAAGCAAAGCTTGAAATGAAATGCTGAAAGCTGAAACTACTCAACACCCGAAATGTGCTTGCTCACCCAGAATGGGAAGTAGCTACCATAGGGCGGAGCTATAACTATTATAATGACTTTTAATTGAAACAAGCGTTACAAATCAGAATTGAGCAACAAATAAGAATGACTGCCAGTACTACTGTCAGCTTTACAAAATAAGAAGGATTCGCTTGCCAATGTCTTAAGAAGCTGAGAGATTAGCATTACATTATAGAGATAAACCTTTATCTTGGATAGGCATGCCAAAACAATAGAACCTTCAAGAAGCAATACAAGAATTCTGATTTTTCTGTTACAAATCTGCTCTTAAAGGAAATAACAGCAGTCTATGGAAATGATCATATGCTCAGAACTTCCTAACAACTTGCTCAAATGATATGATTTTTGATGCACAACACTATTCTTATGAAGGCGCCCAATCTAACACCAAAAAACAGACCCAATATGCATCCAATGTTTAATGCACGAATTCCAATGCCACAAAAAGGTACGGCCCAGCTGAAAGGGGCGATTTTCTTTTTAAAAATAATGCAAGCTCTAAAAATGCTACAAATTTGAGAATGATGGCGCCTAAGCCTAGCAAAGCCTATGGGTTAATACCCAGAACAATATTTTTGGTATTTTTTGAATTATAAATGAAAACACGAATCTGCTGTGTTAAATAATGCAAAAGGCTGAAAACTACTGACATGCGAATCTGATCTAATAAATGCAATGAACTACATACAATGCACAAACTTAAATGCAACTCACAGTACAATGATTCACCACTAGATGTTGTCTTGCAAACACGAAGTGATGCCCAAGCTAGGAGGCCTTCATTCCTCGAAGCAGTCCCAGAGCCAATCCGGCAGCATAACAGTATAGTCGACAAAAGATCCCCAAAATGATGCACAAGACTCCTTTTTATAAGTTTCGTTTGACTTCACGAAACCCTAAAATCAGCTTTTAGGTCAAAACCCCTCATCTCCTCAAGAAGGCGTACTTTCTCTTCAAGGCTCAAGATTTGACATTTTAATTAAATATCATACTTTGAAATATGCGCCCTTCATAACCATGCTTTGACTTAGGGAATAATTAAATCATTTCTTAATGAGGGCGCCACCCTCAAGGACCCACTTTTAAAAACAACATTAAGTCATTAAGTCTAAGCCAAGGGGTCAACGTTAAAATATAACATTTAAACATGACCCTTTTAATTAAATGACTTAACTTATCCTTCTGATTATGCCCTGAAGCCAACACTGCACACGACATCTGACCCAACTGAAACAGGAAGTCAACCGAGCTGAACTCAACTGGAAAGCTGCCAAAAATAGAATTTACTAAAAATAGTAAATTCCAAAAAGTGCTCTGAATGCTGAGATGATCATACCACTGCGAAGCTCTCTGAAAACCCAGAAAGAATCCGCCATTGAATCCTCCATCTCTGAGCAATGACCTCCTCAAAAATAGGAAACCCTAATTTTATCTTCCGACTAGCCTTCGGGTTTCCAGAAAAAAGGCCAACGGTCATATGAATGATCAGGTTTGAGACGGGGACATTACACGATGCTTCGCAACGGAGGGGATTTTCAAAGTGGTGAAAATCATAAAAAATTCTCTAAGTTTGGAAATAAGAGCGCCCCTGCTAGCTAGGGGTGCCCTAGGTTTCAAAGGCTCAGATCAACTTTTCGGAGTTTGTCACTTCCAAGAAGTCTTCTTCGGAATTCCTCCAGCTTCGCGATGAGCCTACTAGCCAGTCCAGGAGATCAGTCTAACACCCAAATTTGAAGATCAAATGAAGAACGAAGGAATCCAAAGGGAAATGAAATTAGTCAAAATTTGACTAACACTGGCGGAGAAAAGTGCCCCTGCTAGCTAGGGGCGCCCAAACTTTTGAGGCACCTATTGTAACTTTTTGAGCGAATGACATTTAAGATGTTTGTCTCAGACTTGATTAGGCTTCGCAACAAGTCCGTGAACGGATTAATCAGAGTTGCCAAACTGCCGGAATTAGGAGTCAAACAAAAGGAGTTAGTCATGGTCAAAATGTCAGTTTAGAGCACAAAAGTGCCCTTGCTGGCTAGGGTTGCCTAGGGTTTTGAGCCCTCAAATGCAGTTGTTTGGGTTTGCTAAAATGCTTATCCTCTTCAGAATTCTTTAGGCTTTCCATTGCATATCTCAGCCTGATCAGAGGAATTGTTAGTAGCCAACAGTCGCAGATTAAACAAAGAACAGAGCAAGATGCAAAAATGGCTAAGTTTGGAAATAAAAGCGCCCCTGCTAGCCAGGGGCGCTCAAGATTTTGACATGCTAGATGTAGTTTTTGGAGTTTGTGCCCTCTGGAAGATCATGTCCAAAATTGATCCAACTCTGCGATGAACCTGTCAGCTAGCTCGGGAGATTTTTCAAGTGCCGGGAAATGCAAGCTGAAGGGAGGTCAAAATCAAGTTGAAAATGATGAAAATCCTTGAAAATTTTATAAGTCTGATGAGCAAAAGCGCCCTTGTTGGCCAGGGGTGCCTAGAGTTTTGATGGCCCAGAAGTTAAGATTAGGGTTTGCAACCTCAGGGAGTTCCTTTTCAGTTTTGATCCTACTATTCAATGAGACTGTTAGCCAGTCTATTGGATTTGTTAGTCACTCAAAAACAATGATCAAACATAGGCTTCGGTGACGCTTGCAAAGGCTTAAAAATGAAAATTTCAAAAAAAGTTTCTAAGTCTGAGAAAGTTGAAGCCTAAAGTCAAACTTTGACTTAAATTTTTTTTGAACTAAAGTGCATGCTTTGGCCGCTCTATAATGGAGGGATTTTTGAATTGAACTTAAAATAATAATAAAACTTCAGTTCCACCTCCAAATCGAATTGCAAAATACTCCATTTTTCTTGCATGTGGCATGTTTCCTCTTTGCATGCTGAGTGGCACCTATTTTAGGGTTTGGTCTTCATTCAGTTGACCAAATTGAGGTCCAATGAGAATGTTGCATCCTAAATTTACGGTTTTACTTGCATGTGATGCCTTAATTCATGAAAATTCTTTATTAAAGCACTTGGGCGTCCATTTTCTCCATCACAGTTGAAGGCGAGCTCATATTTTCTCATGCAAACAAGATTTGGAGGCGCTACAGGAAGGATTTTTCAGCGTTCTTCGTAGTTCCAGGTCTAAATTGCTTAGAGGGATAATTTTCCAGACTCCATCTTTTCAGCACATGCTTGTTAGACTTCATAAAACTAGATTCAAGGCATAGGCGTCATTTTACAGAGGCATAATAGAATTTCTATCTTCTCCCCCTCACATTTCTTCTATCCTTGTCTTAGGTTTTCTCTCGTATGTCCAAGTAAATGACAATTTTTCACAAATTTGGTCATTTGGGTTTGTTGAGCACAACGCTGGCGACAAAACCCATGTTCCAGAAATTTTTCGGGAAAATTGCCCCAGTACTTCCCTATTTTTCAAGTTCTACTTTTTTCCGAAGATTCTTTTGCATGGTGGTGAAAAAGTCAACATTTCAAAAAACGAAGAAATTGGGTTTGATTAGCACATTGGCGGCTACAAAACCCATATGCCAGATTTTTTCGAGAAAAATAGCCCTCACAGCCCCTACAGCTCCTGTAGCTTCTATTTCTGAAAAGTCATTGCATGCCTAAGGAAAGGTCATTTTTTCGAATTTTTGATAATCTGGGTTGGCTTAGAAATACATTCTCTACAAAACCCACGTTTCAGAAAATTTCCTAAAAATTGCCTCTCGATAGGTTATTTTTAGCCTCATCATAAGCTATTTTTAGCCTTTTCAAAAGTTCGCCCGAACATATCCAAGTTTATAGTCAAAAGTCTAGTTTTTAGAATGCAATTCAATCCAATTGAATACAAGACCAAATCGGTCTTGATTCATGAATTCTTGAAAACTTTTGACACTGACTTGTGCCATGTTCATCCAATGATTAAATTGAGCACTTTGGAAGGCATAAACAGTACTACAATCAAGCATCTTGATTGCTCCGGATTGTTGGAGACAACTTCTATTCCCATCATAGTGTCAGATCTCGAGTTTGTCATTGTATGCATCAAGCATTACAACCCTTCTACATGACAAATTCAATCAGCAGATGGGTGAGTTGTTTGTAGCCTCAAGCCGAGTTGTCAAGACTAGTATGTTTTTCTTGGACAGCCAGAGGATGAAGAAGGTAGTCCCAATTTCAGAGCTTCCAATTGTACATCCTTCACTACCTTCCTCTTCCAAGGCGAAACCCAAAGTCAAGGCCATAATGAATCCGCCTGAAGGTGTCATGGTTAGCGGAAAGACGAAGAATTTGAAAGGAAACGCAAGTCAATGAGAACAACCAACAAAGATGGCTGAAATTAAACGAAATGTTGCCGGTGCTCTCAAGCTTGTAAGCGGATTCATCACACAAATCTTGTGCCATTATCTTCATGATGATGGTACCTACATCAATCTCGGTGTCGTACAAGTAGAATTCCAAAGTTTGGTCCATGATGGCTTTGATGGTGATCTTATGGCGTCCAAGTTGAATCATTTTTCGGTGATGTCAACAAGTTTCGACAAGGTAGCTGAGGAGGTCAAAGAATGTTTGAGATTGATGGCAAATGGAGAGAAGACGTTGAGAAGATAGTCTATTATTTTGGAAAGCATCAAAGTGCTTGAAGAAGATGCAGTTAATGATTTCCTAGAGGAGATGATTGCTCATGATGGCTTGGAGTAGACAGTTAGTTACATCCTACGATTTTCCCAAGGATAGAGTCAAAGGCAGCAGTCAACTCAATGTCACTCTTGAGTTTAGATTGCTGATTTCATGCACGTTTATCGCTTCCTCGGGGATATCTTTTGGTGGAGGTGGAGCTTTCAGTTAGATTTCAGTTAACTGATGTTGGTTATCAGTTGACTCTCATATCAATAAGGACTTGCGTGTTGCAAAGTCCAATTAGTCTTAGTTTTAGATCAGTTAATTGAGGTAATTTTTCCAGTTAACTGTAAGGTTATATTCATTTAGACATAGGAATAACTCTTGCATGTTGGCAAGACTGATGCTAACTCAAGGAGATTTTAGGGTTCCCTACTCCTTTGGGGTTCTATAAATAAGAGCACCCCGCTCATTGTATTTTAACTTTTGCTCGTGATAACAAATTGCTGTGCCACCTTGCCTGCAATATTGCTATTCAGTATTTGATCACATTGTTTAATATAAAGCTGGTTTGATCGTCTATTGTGTGTTTGTTTCATTATGCAATTTGCTGTCCCAGATTTTCTATTGTTGTTTCAATAATCTTTCTTCCAATCTACACCTTAGATAGAGTGTTTCACCTCCTCGGGAATTTAGAGATAAAGATTATCGTTTGATGTTGTTTCTAGTAATCTTCTTTTCAGCCTACACCTCGGATAGAGTTTTTCACCTCCTTGGGAATCCTGATATCTAGCTTGCCATTTCATGTTGTTTCCAATAATCTTCTTTTCAGCCTACACCTCGGATAGAGTGTTCTACCTCCTTGGGAATCCTGAGAACTAGTTTGCCATTTAATGTTTGTTTCCAATAACCTTTATTTCAGCCTACACCTCGGATAGAGTGTTTCACCTCCTTGGGAATCCTGAGATAGAGTTTATCGTCAACCATTCCCAAATTGCTCCTAACTCCTTTTGCTCTGATTTTACTTAAGGAGATAGGATAGTTTTAGCATTAGCCTAGTTGTAGTTAAGATTTGCGGAAACTAGAGAAAACCTTAGCTGCAATGTATTTGGTTTTATAAGCTTGTGCCTCTACCAGCTGAGTCAAAAAGATAGCAACTTAGATTACTTTACTCTTTACGCATATTAGCAAAAGAGGGAGCTTCCCCTCCTAATTTGAAGAGCAGTTAATACTGTGCATACTTGTCCGTTTCCAATACGCACTCCAGAGGTGCGAATTGAAACACCAACAAATATGTACACAATTTTGTGTATGTGGAGCCATAGCTACAACATTTAGTCAAATTGTGACAAGCAAGAATCGATGAAAATTCAACTAACACATAATATTCAATTACTTAGATATTTTTATTTTGTAGAATTTTTCACTGTTTGGACCATTTTAATACTGAAGTCAGCACTTTGATTTTGCCATCAGTGGCCATTTCTACTTTGACCCTTCACTTAAGTACATTGCTAACAACCATAAGACATGGTGATCTACAAAGCACACACACACACCCCTATGGAAATTTTATCTACATTACATGGGGATGCGACCAACCGTCGACAACTGACAATTAAATCTTGAAGAGCCAATTACATGGCAATTAAATCTTGAGTAGGAAAAGTGATCCTAGGTCTAATTAGGATAACTAGGATTATCTCCTTTTCACTTGACTCAACATTAAACATAAGTTGACTAGGGTTTTGATGATTAACTTGCTGCCACAATGAAGAGCCAATGGCCTAGTGTTTATGTTTGTTTTTGAGTTGTTTTGTGATAAATTTGATTTTTGTTTTGACAAGCTTATTTGACATATGACTCTAGATCTGAAAATGTAACTTAGCGGATAGACGAAAACTAAAAGCTAAGTTACTGATTCGTTTTTGGATTTGGGTATGGGTACGAGAATCCGGTACGGGATTCGGCAAAATTTTTTTTTTGGGGTTGTGTACGGCTTGGGTACAGCAATACAAAAAACATATAAAAATCAGAAATATATACATATTTGCAGTAGTAATTAAGTTCAGAATACACCACCATATTAATAGTCTAATAACATAGCAAAAATACATCACCACTTTCATAGTCACTAAGTCAAATATTAAAATATTAGTGATTACTCAATTGTCATGATATAAAATTATAAATTAAAGTTCAAACATAAAATGTCAAACGTTTACAATCAGCCATTATTGATCATTGATCAATCTGAATCATATGGGTCATCATTATCAAACAAACTAGCATTATTAGATGCTACATTTTGTGTAGAACCACAAATAGCATTCGTGGCACTCGCACAAGCACTGCCACTAGCAGTAGCAGTAGCACTGACACTACCACTCTCATGATCAGTAGCTGCTCTAGGCTCATACTTATCATCAATATCAAGTGCAGCTAAGTGACTTGTGGAAGCATCCAAGTCAAGCTGCTTTGGCTCAATATCCCACCTCCTTGTGTCTCCTTTTTTGTAAGAACTTTGCTTGTGTAAGGAGGCGCAAGTTTGAATGCACATACACCAAGTCCTCTGCCTTTTTTGAATGCAGCCTATTGCGTTTTATTGAGTGGATGAAGGAGTATGTGCTCCAATTCCTCTCTGAAGAAAATGAACTAGCAACCTATTAAGAGTCAAGACCAAATTAAATAGTTAAGAGTTACAAAATTTAACTAAACAAAATTATTAATTAATATAAAATTATAAATTAAAATTAAAATTACAAAATATAAAACTTACTTGTGATAAGATTTTTATTGCAATTGGTTGGATGTGCATGTATTCTTGCCCATGGAAGTACCACCAACTATGACCATCTACCCTGTACTTGTCTCGAAGAGCATCAAGATTCTGAGCAACACTACCGGAGCATGCAAAAGCCATGAACTCAGCCCTCACTCGATCACGTTGGTCACGATCAGTGAAGAGTCTCCGAATTGCTGCCTTGTACCCTTGAGCCACTTCAACATCCCTATATGGAGCAACTCTTGATGTAATAGAAAGAAGCTCAGGACTATAATATTTGGGACTCAATGCAAAAGCAAGAAGATGCAATGGAGTGGTCATTTTGTTCCATCTATCAACCATGATTTCCTGTAGCTCTTTGAAGAACTTTTCATCAGGATCTTCCTCTTTTGCATTGATGATGGTTTTCATCTTCTCAATCATTGAGTCGATACCATCATATACTTCTCCCAAACAAGGTCTATCCATGTCTGTGTAACGGATCATGCTCAGTATAGGCTCAGTGAAACTGACCAGGTACTCAACACGATCCCACCAACAATCATCTAGTATCCTTTGCCTGATCCTATTTGCCCTTTCACTGCTAGATTGCTTCCATATGGCCCAATTAGGGCTGATTACCATGGCACAAAGTGCCTCACGAACCTTTATAAGTCGTCTCAACACAATTGTGTTGGAGGCAAAACGGGTCTCTGCAACCTGTTTGGAAATCAAAATAAAAATTAAAATGTAATTTAAATTTACAAAATCAAAATTTAAAATTAAAAGAAAACTAAAAATTTAAGAATATTGAGAATTAACTTACCTTCAACAATTCCAATTTTGAGAATTGTCTAAATATTCCTTGTGTCATATGGTGGTTGGTGACAAACATCTGGATGTCTTCGCCCTTAGCATACACTTGTTTGATCCACTCAATTTTGGGTCCAATTTTTTGTAGCATTAGATTGAGGGAGTGGACAGCACAAGGTGTCCAAAAAATGTGTGGATACTTCTCCTCAATCAATAACCCAGTAGCCCTACAATTTTTGGCATTGTCGGTTACAACTTGCACAACATTTTGATGGCCCACTTCTTCAATGGCTTGGCAAAGGATGTTAGCAATAAATGGACCATCTTTCACCTGTCCCTCACAATCCACTGCTCTCAAAAACATTGCCCCTTTAGGGGACACGGCAATAACATTGATCAATGGGCGATTTTTTGCATCTTTCCATCCATCAGAAACGATGGTCACCCCTGTTTCAATCCATGAATCCCTTATGGGCTTCAAAGAGTCTGCTACATGTTTCACCTCTTTCTCCAATAAGGTGCAACGCACCTTCTCAAAACTTGGGCCCTTATACCCCTTTGGAGCCTCATTAATAGATTTCACCATTTTTTGCCAATATGGTGAACGAACAACGTTGAATGCCAATCCATTGGCATAGACACATCTTGCTATGTCTTGATCAACAATCTCTCTTGCCTCATTCTGAAATGAAACTTCCAATGGTCCCTTAGATCTTTTATTTGATGAGGGCACGGTTTGCTCTTGAGGGATGTTCATAAATGGATGGCTTTCTGTAGGTGGAATATAAGTAGGTGGTGTAGGGGGTTTCATGGATTGAGATCCTTTCCTCAAAGGATGGCTTTTTTTAAGACTAACAGCTTTTTGATCTGCTTTTTCTTGCTCAGCAATATATTTCAACACTATGTCATCTGCAAGGCCTTTGCCATCACCTTCTGGAGGTCCCGGACAAGGTTTGATGCCAATATCAGGGATCCTACACAAGTGGGCTTTCACTCGACTGTATGAGCTCGTGTATTGAATTTTGCAATGACCACAAATCCAAATAAATACTCCACCACCTGGACATTGTTGAACCATTTCTACATATTTCCAAAGGGGAGAGGTTGCATTTATTTTGAAACGAGATTGGCCTGAGTTAGAAGCAGATGCCATTGTAATACCTAAGGGCCAAGGCACAACAGATTGAAATAATTTTGGTATTGAAATTTGAAACTAAAAAACTTAAAAGAATGAGAACAATCAACAAAAGTAAAACAATAAAAACAAAACAAAATAGTTCATTTGTTAAACTTTAAAAAAATGTAAGAAAAAAATCAAAAAACTTCAAAGAAACCTACCTCTTTTGAACAAATCTTGCTCTACAATCTTCTTGAATCTTGGCAAACACTTGCAAGTGCTTAGGAATAGCACAACAATCAACCTTGAACAACCAACGATCAGCCTTCAAGTCTATTCGAGCTTGTGCAAGCAAGAGAGCAAGTTCAACAATGGAGGCAAAAAAACTCGTTTTTCATTCACAAATTGTTAAATGAGATTGTTTTTACCTATTTAGTGTGTTTGGAGGTTGAAATTAGGGTTGCAATGAATATTAAAATGTTTAGAAGTCAACATCCGGTCAAAAAAAAAAAAATGATAAAAAAACACGTTTTTTATGCGGACTGGGCGTTTTGACGTGAAAAAACGTCGCGGATTCTGCTCGGATTCGTTGCGCCGTATCCTAGACGAATCCGCATTGAAGCCACGAATCTGAAACGTATCCACAGTGCCATTTTCGAATCCTGGCCGAATTTGGGGCGTACCGAATCCGAATCGCGAATCCGAATCGTATCGTATTGTATCCGGAGGCTTATATTGACGAATCGGTAACTTAGACTAAAAGTTACAAAACTGACCTGGATCTGATAAATGACAACAGTGGAGGAGTTTATGATTGAAATTTGGGCCTGAATTGGCTAGTCTAGAGCGCAGTGCACCCCAGACTATCCTCCTGCTTTTTTGGATCTAAAAGTTCCGAGATGTGGATTAAGGTCTGCACTTTGTTTTCTCGGACTGTCTTTTGCTGAAACCTCCAGATCTGACCTGCACACATGAAAAGAGGGAAAAGGTTGTGCTGTATAGGGGCTTGCCTAAGTCAAAACCCATGTTGGTATTTCTACCTCCACGCACAATGATTGACGATGATCAAGAGAGCATGCCCTAGGATGGGTAGAGGCCAAAACAACAATAATTGACTGAAATTGATAAATGACAAATGATAATGTTACCTTGATGTGAAAACCCTTGAAGAAGAGATGCCACACACAAGTTGATTGATGGATGCCTTGATTGCTTTATAGATCTGCAAAAGGTTAGCTCACATGCACCATAGATTGCTGCAACTAGCATGTAGAGGATAACTCAATACATCATGATTTGGCATGATTGATCATAATGACTTCTTGTGCATAATTGATTCCTTCATCTTGATGTCTTGCAAGCTTGAACTTGATTATTGAAAGTGCTGTAATAATGCTGCTTAAATGCTTGATAATTCTCCTCTTGAGCGCCCTTGATTGATTTTAGGATACTTGATTTGCTCAATTGAAGTGCTAGGTTTGAAATGGTGAAAATTCCTTGTATTTATATGCAATTATTCTAATTTCCCGAAAATCAAATGTCGACAACCAACAATTGAAATTGGAAATCAACGTCGGCAACCAACAATTTTAATTTGTGTTTTTAGTTGCAATTTTAATTTGTTTGTGTCAAAGCATTTTGTTAGGGTTTTGTACTTGGTGGATGGGGAGCAAAACCCAATGGGGTACTTGTATGAGGCCATGGGCAAGGGCAAGGAGGCCATCCAAAAGTATTTTGGGTCTGATAGAAAAGCATTTGAACCTATTTGGACCATTATTGATTGGGGGTGAAACAATCAACTCCACCAACCCATTCCTGTAGTGGCGTACTACCTCAACCCCAAATTTTCCTACATAGATGACTTCAAGGATGATGGGGAGGTTATGGGAGGCCTCACAACATGCATTGAAAGGATGTCACTTGGGGAAGAGGTCAAGGGCTTGATTATTGGAGAGTTTCAAAGATACAAGCATGTAGAGGGAAGGCTCTTCTCTTTGTCACTAGCTATTTGAGGGAGAACCAACCAAGCACTAGGTAGCAAAACATCTCACTCCTCACTTCGCTTCAGTTCAAATCTTTAACATTTGCAATTGTTGCTTACTTACACAAACTTGAGAATTTCTTTTTTGCAGCTACTTGGTTGGAAGATTGGTGTGCAAAACATCCAAATCTTCAAAAACTAGCCCAAAGAAATTTGTCCCAACCTTGTAGCACTTTTGGATGTAGTGCAATAAGAGCTTATGTGATTCCATTCACACAAAGAAGAGCAACAAGTTGACACACAAGTGCCTCAATGATCTTACCTTTGTGCAGTACAACCTTTGTTGTCACTCAAAAAAGGAGGTGGGCTTAGATAGTCATGAGGTGATTGACTTGGTTACATTGATACTTATAGTGACCAAACTATCCAAGATGAGGACTGCATGTTTAGAAAAGACGAGATTGCTAACTTCAAGAGGCAAGTAGAGGAGGATGTAACAAAAGTAGAAGTAGGAGGTGTGGGATTGGAGGACACCATAGAGAAGGTTGGGGTCTCAAATGTTGTATAGGTGGTCACAAATTCTGCATATGTCTAAGTTATTTGGCATGATAGTGGATGGTGCTTACAAGCACATTATTTTATGCTGCATGTTGTGTTCATGTGTTGAACAACACATTGAAAGATGTAGGGAAGATAGTTTGGGTGAAGAGTGTTGTGGCTAAGTGAGAGATACAAATGTTCATTTGTGACCGCCACATCTCACTTGCGCTTCTTAAATCTTTTTTTGCAGAAGGAATTCCTCAAGCCCATAGAAACTAGATATGCTAGCTATTTTATTTTGGTGGAGAGGATGCTTGAGGTGTAGGAGCCTCTATAGTTAATGGTGATTAATCTAGAGTGGGTAGATGGCCAGGGATGAATGTAACTAAAGGACAAAATGTGAAAAGTAAATGATCCTTGATGATGGTTGGTGGTCTGCTGCAAAATCTCTTACTGTGAAATCATTGTCAACATGTTTTTAAACTTTAGACATGGGAAAATGGATGGGATCTCTGATAGTTTATTTTACAGTGCAATAAAAAATAGACTGGTTTATTAAAATTTAATAATAAATAATGTTGATATTCTTTTTGAAAAATAGTGATAATTTTTTGATTGTTAGAGATTCTTTTTGGATTTCTGATAAAATCATTCTTATTAACATTGCATTCTTTCTTTTCTTTGTAAAAAGGGAATGCTGGCCCAAATCTGACTGTAGAGGCTTTGGAGAAAATGATGGAGGATCCAACAGTACAGAAAATGGTTTATCCGTAAGTATTTTACTTGACTTATTTTAATTTCTTTTGTTATCAATGAGAAGGGCTTAAATAATACTGCTAACATGTTTTATACTTTATGGATTCTTTTCCTTCAGTGTGTCTTTGTGGACAGTTTTTAATTTTTGAGATTACACACTTCTTCAAAACTACTGGCAGGATGTTTTATAGGAAGATCATACTGCCAGTTCTTTTAATGATGATGATGGTGATGATGATATTATGGGTATGTTGTGCTGAAATGTTTAAGATCTAAGGTTTTTACTTTTTAGTGCAACTGATACTGTTGCAGGTATTTGCCCCCAGAAATGCAGAATCCAGATACTTTTAAATGTAAGCTGTTATTTTAATGTTTTATTAATTTGGTTTCTCATAAAAAAGTCTTTAGAACCTGCCTGAAATCTGTAATAAGGTGCTGAATTATTCTGATGGACAATGAGTGTGATGCTAAGTAGGCGAAGGCCTTAATGAGCATTTCTTCTTACATTTAAAAATTGTAAACAAAATTAAAAATCTAACGAGTTTGATATTTTTTTTCTACAGGGATGATGCAGAATCCACAGTATCGTCAACAACTTGAGGAAATGCTGTAATATATCCATTTGCCTCTCCTTCTCTAAAATTCTAAAAATGAATAATGACCAGTGTGCATGGAAATAAAGCTGATGCTTTGATCACAGTTCAATTACATTGTGATTTTCTGTAGACATCTTGATAATTCTGTGATTTCCTGTTCTTATTAATCTTCAACTTGTCATAGAGAATTAGATTAAATATTGGCAGCATTTTGGTAACATCATCTATTTCATTATTGGAAATCTAGTTTATCCAAATCTGTCTTATGTCTTGCGGTAAATCATTAAATCTGTTATCATAATTCTTATGCCTCCTTAAATTGGGTTACTTCTTCATCAATCAAGTTCTATATTAGTGCTTGATTTAGGATTGTTTTTATTCAGGAATAAGTAAATTTGAAATTGCTTCTTCATATCTTAAGTGCTGTGTATGCCATTTTTCTCCTTTATTGTACATCTTTATTGACATCTGTCTTTTGGATATGAGAGAGTTGCCTATTTGACCCCCATAGGCCCTGGGTTTGGGTACTATTCGAACTAGGTATCAGTTCTGAATTGATTCACCTGGGGATCTGTTGATGAATCTGGGATGAATTTAGGTCAACCGGCATGACGTGTTTCTAAAATGGCAAGGGATGGGAGGCCTTTTGTAGGGGATGACAATTAAAAAATAGGGAAAATTAAAAATTATAAAAAATTTCAATTCTTTATATATAAGGCATTCATCATATACATTCTAGAATCACATTATGAAACTTCAGAGCTGAATTGATAATTGACAGGAGTTGACACACAAATTATCAAACTTCTAATGTCTAATCATTTCATTATGTTTTCATTACTAGTGTGCATATGCCATATACAACAAAATAAAGTTTCCAAAAGGCTACAAGTACAGAATAACAAAATATAGACAACTAGATCTACTGCTGTTATGCCTCTGCCTCATCCTCACATAAATCAAATACATACTAAATTTAATTCACTGCCAATGTTAGGGGCTATATCATTCAATGGAATACCCACCAATTCCTCCTATACCTCCTGTCAATTTGTTTGGCTTCTTTAGGATCAACATCCTATCATAAAGCTAGAGTTTGTTGATACTTAGGAGTTTATTGGTTTTGAAGTTGCAAGACACTATGCATGATCACTAACTTTGCGCGTTGAGAGGTAAGCCTATTCTTCTTCATCGCATGGATGAAGTTGTTTGTGGACCAATTCCTCTTTGCAACAGAGGAACTGACAGCCTAAACACCAAGCATCCTCAACTCTAGTGCATCCTTGCCGTGCATGTCTACCATCTAGTAGGGTTAGATTGAGCTAATGTAGCTCTATTTATCCTTGCCTTTGGTTTGTTGAATGTTGAACTATGAAGGTAAACAAAGGCAATACATTGTATTTGAAGTAAATATGTCTCCTCAATTGAATATATCTTTTGAAAGGTTTTTATTAACCCGTCTTTCACCTCTTCATTATCAGAATGAGACACTTTCTTAGTCCTTGGTGCAAACAATTTGGGACTTAGAACATAGGCTACCATATGAAGTGGGTGTTCATAGTGTTCCACTATTGTGTCACAATGGGCTTGATAAGCTCCTCACATAATCCCAAATTAGGATTTTGTTATGCATTGTTTGCTTCATTTTCCCAAACATGTTCTCAAACATCTAGTAAATGTCGCTAAGGCTAGGAGAGTCTATATCAACATATCTAGTGACATCTACAATAGGTGAGTTGAAGGAGCAAACATATATACAAATGTAGTAACCCACCCCCTTGGTATGATAATTTTTCGATTGGTTTTCAGTTTGATAGTTGAAACATTTTATCAAACTTATTGCATTGCATTGCATATAGTATGACACCACTCATAAGGAAATGATTCAACAGATTTAACCACCAAATTTACAACTTCCTTCCCTTATTTTGACTAAGTATAACAATAGTTGAATAGAGACAACTACAGGCTTATATGATTTCAATCAGAATAAGAATATGAGCAGATTTGTGCATGTTTGACTCAGAAATAATCATCAGATGTATGAACTTACAAAGTATATCAGATTGACTGATAATAACCTTAAAACCACACCAAAGTAGAGTAGAAATTACAGTTTCAGGTACTCGGAATGTTAATACAGAAGTATCTCTTCACAATAAGCTCTCGGAATTAATATGACAGCAAATGACAATGAAAGATCACTAAATCTCAGACCTGAAACCAAACGCAGATCTGGAAATAGTTAGCAGCAATTACAATGTTTAGATGATAATTTTCAGACCAGAGACTTTGGGACAGATTTAACTTAAGACTCAGAATAAAGATAAAGAACACTCAGACCTGGTAACATTTCAGCAAAGCACAAGTGCAGATTGGAGACCTCTGATCTGAGAAACACCACGTACAGGTTTGACATCAACATCAGCAAAGTGTGTTATAATATTGGAGCTGTATCGGACTCACTTCCAGGCTGCAATGCTTCAGTCGACCCCCTTCAATATCAGGAAATCCCTTCAAAAACTTCCACGCAAGGACTGAGTAACATAATAGCAGCTAGCAAACAAAAGTTTCAATGTCAAGGAGCTCACAACCAGCCTCTTTAAAATAAGCCTTAGCTCTCTGGAAATGCTTGCATAATGATCGCTCAGCTCTTTGAAACTACTTTGTCTGATACCCACAAGCCAACAACAAATCCCTAGCAGTGTCGCAACGATATTGTAGCACGACACTGTAGCATGGTACTTAGCACGACATTGTAGCGGCGGTACTATACTGTAGCATGCTTTAAGAAATCATAAAATCTACAAAATCTTCATAAATTAAACTCCATTCATACCTACAAATCTTTTGCGCTCAATTTGTAACTCTGAATGAGCCACACCGAATTAACCGAGGATCTTTCACCACCGAGGCTAATCTACTCCAAGAGGGTTTTCGTCCTCAAGAAGGCTGAGATAAACTAGGTTCAATCTCATCAACCACAAGGGTCTTGAAAAGAGAAATAGAATAACCCAACATGACCAAATGAGCTCTCAAAACCTTCTTTTATACTTTTCCCGCCAAACTCTCTGGAGGCTTCTAATTTAAAATTCACTTTTTAATTAAAACACCTTTTAACTCCGAAAATGACATGTTCATTAAAATAATCATATTTTGACACACAAGGTCCCTGTTTAATGCATCCATGATTTAAAGCATCTCATCTTGGTTTCGACGAGCTATAATACTAAGGCCCATTTTAAATGTTTTAATTAATATTTGGCAACCTTAGTAATTTAATTAAATATGGTATTAATACACTCAATTTGCGGAAACTGTCGAAATGCATAGAAATTGGAAACTAACTACACAGGGGTGATCTTGATGAAGAATATCGGTGAATGGAGCCGACTGGGTGACTTACTATAAATAGATGCTCTCTCCAAGAATCTTGGAGACCGAACTGGAAGCCATAAATAACATCTGATAGCATCGTAGAACTCCTCTACACCCATTGAAGTCACTGGTAACCTCATATTATCCCTTTGATAATGCGGATGCAAACCCAGAAAAACATCTCCGACCACAAAGCAAGAGAACCCTAAAATGGAGACATTACAACAAACAAAAAATTTAAAAAAAAGGTAAGATTATAGGTCTCAAATGAAAAGTGGTGATTCGTAATACAAAAGATGCATAAGATTATCAATTTACAAATACTAATAAATTAGTAATTTAGTAAAAAATAAGAAATTATCTTACTTCACAGTGGACCACTCACAAATTTGCCCTTAAGAGTGTTGGCATTAGGCCATCTACCCAATTTGGATTAACCATCATCAACTAAAGAGGATCTTGCTCCTCAAGCATCCTCACTGACAAACTGAAGTAATTGGTGTATCTAGTCTTGACAAGTTTGAGGAATTCCTCCCTCAAAAATGTTTTGAAGAGAGCAATTGAGATGTGGTGGTTGCAAATCAACATCTTAATCTCTTTAGCTTTTGCCACCACTCTCTTCACCCTATCTATCTTCTCTATGTCTTTGAATGCTTTGTTCAATGCATGAACGCAACAAGGGGTCTAAATGATGTGCCTGTAAGCACCCTCCACCATCATGTTATCTAATTTGTAGCATGTGCCAAATTGGTGCCATCAATTCAACATTTGATGCCTCAATTTCCTTTATGGATTCTTTCAAAATTTGAAATTGGAAGATTGCGTTATTGGGCTTTCTTAAACAATCAACAACTCTAAGAAAATAAGAGCTAGCTACACATTTGACTATGATATTGATGAGTGACCGATGTCTAATATCGGTCCACTCATCTATGATGATAGTGTATTGTATCCTCAACCAAGTTTGTCTTATGCCCTCCATCGCCATTTCACCTTAGAATATTCTTTATTGAGGAGGCTGGTCCATAGTTTATGTTCTTTAGGGCAGTACATGAGGCTCTAATATAAATAACATCTTTGAACATTTGTTTGAAACAAGGAGAATGTGTCACATGAAATGGGATGACATGGGCATAGAAAAATTTGGCAATGGAAGAGTCAAACCGCTTTTCAAGATTACATATTGAACATACTAGCAACTTTTTCTCAGCCTCTCACTACCACTAGTCTTCCTCTTTTCTTTTGTAGAATCAACACCACTAGCAACCATGGATGGCCTAGTAGATTGTCTAGAACTAGACTCTACTAGCATTTGCATTCTCTTAGACCTTGTTCCACTCTCCACAAAATGTCTATTTACACTCTGCCTTCATAGTTGTGGTTATTGTGGGGACAAATTTTAACCCCCTATCTTGCAATGCCCAAAAGGTGACCATATACCCTAGCATTGGTCCTTCTGAAAAAAAGAATGAAGGAAAAAAAATCCAAAAACTTAAAAAAACCTACCTCTTTTGAAGGAATCTTCTTCTACGATCTCCTTGATAGAAAATGAACTCTTGCAAATGTGTAGGAATAGCACATAAACCAGCTTGGAGTGTTCAACAATCAATCTTCAATTATATTCGTGCAATGGAAAGCAAGAAAATAAGTTTAGGAATGGAGGACAATTTTTTTGTTTCTCATTCACAATATGAAAAATGAGTTTGTTTTTGCTTTTTAGATGTTTTGTATTCCACCTTTTAGGGTTCAGGGGGCAAAATAGACTTTTTAATGTAAAAAAAAAAAGGTAAAAAAGAAGAAAATGTGAAAGTCACCATTTTGGAGTGGGTACTTGCCAAATTTGCTTGGGACAAACTCACAGGCTTTGGGCGGGACCCTGCTCGGGTAGGGAATAGGATCTGAACTGGATTGGGACCCAGGCTTTATAGGGCTTGGGCTGGTAACATAGTTATAGAATTTCTATAATGGATGCTTTATCAATGTTATCATATGAGCATTGCAAATTTCCTTGTAGTTTAAAATTTCCCCATTTTTTTTAATACTGTCCCTTGCCACCCCTAATAAAATGGCTTCCCAAAAAACTTGTTCTAGAAACTTGGGGGAGCATAGTTTAATTCTACTTACTAACTAAACAACTCAACTATTTATTTATTTGACTAAGTAGCTTATGATCTATAAGCTATGGTGTAATACACAAATTCCTAACAGCATCTTGTTGTATCATCAAGATTCAAAAATAAATTCTCTGTTTAATTCTATGTTGGTCAAGAGAGAAAAATAGGTTTATTCTTCTCAAATTTTGAATCTTTCTAACCAACTTGATTATGATATCAAAAGCAAGAGTAATGTAAGATAAGATTGAAATTGCAAGTGACAATACCATCTATTCCTCTACTGTTTGATTCATACTTCACAATGTGTTTGCAGTCTTAAATTGTTTTCTAGTAGTTAGAACACAATTCTTTACTTCCTTGTGCACTAGAGATCTACCTAGAGACATAACATTGGCTGTTGGAATCTGTGGGCATAGGTCTTTTTTTTTTTTTTAAAGAGGGGTAAACGCTTTTGATCCGGAGCTATGAACCGGTGAGATCACAAACAGGGGACCTCATCCCCAACATAAACACTCAACAATTACACCCCAATGGGGTTTGAACCTTGATGGCAAGAACAACAACACAACTACTTAACCATAACACCATGCCACAATTGGTAATCTTATAGTTATATTATTAATATTTATATATTACTATATTATTAATAATTATATACTATAATAATATTATATTTATATATTGTATTGTAATATTTATAATATTATTATCTTATAATTATATTATTAATATTTATATATTATTATATAAATATATTGTATAATTGATTATTAATATATAATATATTAATTTTATTGACATTATATACATACATATATGTATATGTATGTATATATATGTGTATACACACACACACACACACACACACACACACATATATATGCATGCATACATATGTATGTATATACACACACACACACACACACATGTATTCATATATATATGCATGCATGCATGCATACATACATTCATATACACACACACACACATGTATGTATATATGTATACACACACATATTTACATATGTATGTATATGGATACATATATATATACATAGATATATCTGTATGCATAGATACATACATACGTATATATATACGTGTATGTGTACTGTAATAACCCGGGCTTCAGATCAACCAATTTTTGATTATTGTATTATTGGATTGACACAGATTGTCAACCAATAGCATTAAAGCTAATTGTATTTCCAGAATTTTAAATATCATAAACTTGAATAATAAGATCTAATTCAAATAGTACTCTGATAAAGAAAGTTTGATAAACAAATATAACAGCTATTTCTGATTGAGACTTTAAAATCATGTTTTAAATGTATATGTAAGAGGCTTAGGCCTCTTCAGATTGCTATGTCTGAATATAATCTATTTATACATGCAATAATATAATGGGATGCTGTTTCTGATATTTTCCAATTGTTCATGCATCATTATTCTAGTGGGATCATGGCTCCTTAGAGCTCTAGATCAGCTGTCTCCAAATACTGTATGTTTCTGTATATAAACTCTTCGATATCCCTGAAGTAGTCGACAATGAGGATGTCGGCTTCTTTAAACCTTCGAATAAAAAGTTGGGACATTACAAGTCCTCCCGCCTTAAAATTGCTTGTCCTCAAGCTATACGGTTTCCAGATCCCACCTTATGAATGTTGTTTCTGTCCTGGATCACATATATATCATCTTCACAAATCTGCCTTGATTAATTATTTTCTTCACACAAGACTGTTGGTTTACTTAAGATATGTCTTCTTCAGTAAATGACGATCAAATGGTTTACCTTCCCAAGGGTATTCTTATAGATTTTACTCTTTGTACATCTTGATGTAATCACTTTCATTTATTTTCCTTCTTAAATCTGTATATACCTCTTCACAACTCTACTCTAAATTCCTTTACGAATCTGCTCTAAATTTCCTTACGAATCTTTACTAAATTCCTTTCTTGAGTTTGTTCCCTTAATGTATGATGATCATTTGTGCCTTCCTCACAAATCTTCATTTACTCTTCTTGTACCTCATTTCTATACTTCAAGGACTCTATGTGTGTGTAAGATAAATGATTTATCTCCTTCACCCACATCTGCATTTTATTCTTCTGCTCAAAACTTCATATATTCTTATTCACCAATCTGTTCTTAATCTGCTATAAAGTTTGTCTTTAAATTCTCATTTAATCCTCTCACAATTTCTTCATAAGTATCTGCAAATAACTCTCAAGTTATGCTGCTCATATGCTGGTGTATATGTGATATGTTCGTGCATTTTCACATGCAGGTCTATCTCTTACAATCCCTTCATACAAATCTGCATAAGTTAGTCTTCTTAATTTTTCATGTCTTGTGATACTTCATCTTTACAATTATGTTCTCCTCGGGGCTTATGAGTAATGTCATACTTAGCTCTCCTTGAAATTTATGGACTAGGAGTTATCTCTTGTGTATGAATTGAAGTTCGCACTATCATAGATTTATCCTTCTTATTGTCTTGTTCTTGGTTCCTTCTCCAAACCTTTATAGACTTTCCTTGTTGTTTGCTCAGGGTATTTTTCTTTATGCCCTGCCTAGGTGGCTTCACAAAGTCACTTCTACGATATCGTGCAATATGTCCATAGTTGTTGCATTTGTAACATACAACACTATAGTTCGTTAAGGGAACATATGAATTATAGTTTCTACTGGTCCACCCATAAGAACTTCTATTTCTGTCCCATCTATCTTTGTATTTCATTTGTGTCTTGCACTCTCTTGCTTTGTGTCCAAAACAATCGCAAGAGTAGCAATAGCCGTTAAACCTTCTCTTGGACCTGTATGTATGCACTTGCACCGAAGGAAAGGATTTCTTGAAATTGTCCTTGACAACTTTAGGAGAAGATTTGGTCTCCTTGTTATCTTCATTTTCAAGAGAGCTTCTGAAAGTCTCTTTGAGGCTTTTTACTTTTCCCTTATTTGTCTCTTGAGGATTTTCTTTGAAATCTCCCCTGAATGTTTGATTTCCTTCATAGCCAAGTCCTGTTTTGTTTGATGATGGTCTTTGCCCATTAATGAGGTCATCTAGGATTTCGGTGCTCTTCTCAAACTTGAGATTTGTGTTTAACTTGATGGTCATCTTCTCCAATTCTTCCCTCACCGAAACAATTTCACGCTCTAGCTTTTCACAATTTTCTTCCTTTGCTTTCAATTTGATTTTTACCTTCTCTTGAATTCCTTTCTCTTTGTTAATTTGAATTTTCAAATTGAGGATTGTTATCTCCACTTCCTTTGTTTGATCCTTCAAATCATTGATCACCTTTTCAGATTCTTTTTGTATCTGGCCTTTGAACTACACTCCTCTTGAAATTTGACGTTTAGATCAACATTCATCTTCTCAAATTCTCAAAGGCTTTGTATTAGCTCCTTATTAAATTCATTGGAATCTTGAAGTTGTAGCTCAAGTTTTTGGTTCCTTCTTCTAAGTTTTTCAATCTCATCTATTGCGCGATAGAACTTTTCTTCAAAGCTTTTATCACCATCTTCACTCATTAAATGGTTTTCTCTTTCAAATAATTCATCTTTTGTTTCCTCTCCTCCTTCAATTTTATCATCCTTATTTGTGGTTGCCTTATGGCCCTCATGAAACCAAGTACCTATTTCATTTGTGATAGAAGAAATGCATGAAGATTTGTCTTGCTCTTCATGAACAATTTCTACATCTTTTACTTTCTTGCCTTCATATTTTGTATGTCTGACTAAAGGAACTTCCTCCAATTCATCTTTTGAATTGATCTTGTCTTGCTCTTCTTTTTCGAAGTGAGGTTTTATTTTTTCCTCGCATTGTGTGAACACATCAAGGAACAATGTATATGCCGATGAAGAGGGAACCCATTCTTGTTTGCAAATAGACCATAGTATAGATATGGTGGGTCGGGAGAAAACATCGCTCTCCTAGATAGTTAGAATCATAATGTCTTTCATGGCTGCAAACACACCTTTATCATGTACATCTTTAATTGTGACCAAGAAATGATAAAACATATCGTAGATTGGATATTGCATCCCTAAGTCCAAAAGAAGGTTAATTGCTCTAATTTCTGAAAATATCTTTAATATGTCCATCCTTCTTGAGTAATGCTTGCTACTTATATCATCTAAGTCTTGGAAACTATCTACCATTAGGTGCAATACCTCCTCCATGGTATCATTGTCATAGGGTCTAGAGGTACCAAAATTCTCAAAATCTCACTTAAACAAGAAGTCACTAACAACTTGATCTCTTCATCATAATGCCTCAACCATTTGTGTTCCTTTAAGTTGGTTACTATAGGTGTTAGGGCTAGATCTAACACTTTGGATGATCGCTTAATCTGAATTAAACATTCTTCCACCAATTTAAGCGTGTCCAAAACATCATCTCGTGATTGAAGTTCCGTAGTAAGTTTGTTTCTTGCTTCATACAGTGTTCTTGCCAATTGTTTGATATCTTCTGTTGTCATGATTAATCAAGTTTTTCGATATTTACCCAAAGGTTGGCAGGTTCGCTAGCTCTGATACCACTGTAATGACCTGGGGTCCGGATCATTTGATTTTTCGATTATTCCTTATTCGATTGACACAAGGGTTGTCAACCGATAATAAGAGTTTTCAAGTTATCAATGAAATAAACTTTGAATATTGAAATCAAATTTAAATATTAATTCGATTATGAAAAGTTTATAAGTAAATACGATAGCTGTTTCTGATTTAACAATGAAAATCATGCATTTGAATTTATAAGAGGCTTAGACCTCTTTGAGTTTTAGATTGCTGCTTCTAAATATAAACTTAAATACATGTAATAGATATGGGATGCTGTTTCTGATATTTTCCAATTGTTCATGCATCATTATTCTAGTGGGATCATGGCTCCTTAGATATCTAGATCAGCTGTCTCCAAATACTTTATGTTTCTGTATATAAACTATTCAATATCCCCTTTTGTTTCATTTTCCATCTTTATTTATACTTTGTCAAAGGTTATATCTTTTATAAAAGATGTGTCTTCTTCCTTTTTGCAGTTGCGTCCTTTAAATTCCATCGCTTCCTTGAGACTTAGTTCAATGCTAACTTAATTACTTAAACCTCTTAATAATCAATCGATACCTTATGAGAGTTTGTTTTATTAACTAATAATAATGATTTCTTAAATATCCATGCTTTGCCTTATTCGGAATCCTGTATATTCCGTCTCAGAACTATGCATTCTCTTCAGGGGAAGTGGTAATAAACCAAAGCCTGATACTCCAGATTCCATAAGCCTATTTGCTCATGTAGTCATCACAAAAGTCAAAATGGACGGCAGTTAATAGTGAGAGTTTGCTCGATGGTCTCAAACTAATCCTGTGGCTCTGGAGGTGGGTGGAAGAGACAAAGGGTCTCGATGATACTTTAGTCTGGCTTGACACTAATTGTGACGCCTCCATAAATTGTTTATACTTTTGTCATTGACTACTATCGATAATGTTCGAATCTCTCCTTTGAATGACGATATGATTCTTCAATATTATTGATCAACAGCTAAATTCAATATAATCGCACAGGTGAGACTTTGACTTCTTACGTCAGATCTAGGCTTTGGCAATGGCACGATAATTCTTGTGCCACGATGTCAACTTTATTCCATTCATCCTTTATATGTTAAATCTCCCATACTATCGGCAATGCAAATCGTTGTTATTTCCTTTCATGGAATGCCATCACTAAAGTGACATCCGGAAATATCAAGCTCTTTTAAGTCAAATCGGTTTTGATGAATTATCTGCCCAATATGAATATTAATGAACACAACTGTAGATAGCTTCAGTATGTCAAATGTATCTCTTTATCTATGTAAGAATGAGTATATCTTTGGTTGCACCTATTGTATTTAGTTTGAAATCTTCGTTGGGAAATTCTATCCAAGCTTACATTGTATTGGATTTGTGCTAGAGTTTTTTCGGTCAATATAAAGGCCCTTTAAATTAATTATTGATCAAATGTAATTGATCAATAATATGGTTGAATAAAAAATCGGGACATTACATGTACTATGTTTCTAAATAGCACTACCTTACTACATCAACATTCTCTATAGAAAGGTGGCAATTCATTTGAGTCGAAAGAGGCAGCAATTGGCAAGCTAGAATCTTAAAAGTTTAGATTCGTGTCCATAAAGAAAGCGGAGTGAAGAATCTTCTAGCATTGAGTTGTCGGGTAGAAGATTCTTGCGGAGAGTTGCAAGTATGGTTGTAAACAGATTGGCAAATTGTGAGGTAGTTTGCATTAGTGATTAGACCTAAACTCAAAATGCCTCCACAAAGAAAGTAGAAATCAAGGTGTTGTTATTGCAGGAAGAGTAGAAGAAATGTTTGAATGTCTAGATCCAACTGGTTGTTGTTGAAGAAGGTGATGAAGAAACTAAGAGAGGAAATAGAGAAGCTGAAAAACAAATTGTAGAAGAAAAAGATCAAGGTCAAGTAGATGTATGTATGTATGTATGTATGCATGCATACATGCATATCTATGTATACATACATACATTTATATATATGTATACATACATACACACACACATACATACATATACACACACACACATATATATAGATACATACACATACATACACACACACACACACACACACACACACACACACACATACATACACACAGACATATAGACAGACATACAGACAGACATACACAAACAGATACACACACATACACACACATACATACATACATGAGTTTTACATGCTTTTATTTTGAACATACCCAAAATGAATCCAGCCCTAAATTTTTTTTTTTTGTTTTTTTTGGTTGGATACACAATCTCAAACCAAGATCCTAACCAAAACCAGTAACTTAGGTTATAAACAATTGTTTGAAGGTTCGTTTTCATTCAACATGCAGGATTGTAAGGGAGTTTTAATCATTAGCATGCAAACATGTTGATTGTATTTGTGTTGGGCGTTGACCTTGTCACGTTCAATAATATGATGGAAATTAGTAATATGTTCTACACATTTAGTATATATGTTTGTTTTTGAAGAATATATTAAAAAGTTATGTATTTTCAAATGTTCGATAAATTTGCCGAGTTATTGCCAAGTCCCGAGTTTTAAAATTTTTTGGGCCTGCTGAGTTATTGCTGAGACTGAGTGTTACAACTATGGTATAATATATACTATATTATTAAATAAAATATAGTTATATTCTATGAATAAATATAGTCTATATTAATATATAATATTTGTATATTATATTCATTTTTTAACATGGATGTACCCCCTACCAGCATATCGTACCCACGTACCCATACCCATACCCATATCTGATTCAGTAACTTACTATTTTGTTTTTAATGTATACTTGTGTGTCTTGGTATCACATTCATACTGGCATGGGAAGAAAGCTGTTCACAATCAGCCCTTGCAACAGTAATTTCTGGTTTACCCACTATTCTAAAAAAAAAAATTATTAAACTATACTAACCCCAATACAATTTTACTCTCTAATGATCTTTACTAGCCTTAAAAATTTCTTTTTCACATATCTGCCCATTTTCAACAAAACTTTTGGATTTGGCAATTATATTAAAATTTTATTTTCTATAAAACCTTGATGTCCACTAGTTCCTTGTCTTTGAGATTCAATGAAACCATATGTGTAATGTTCCTGTATTTTTTCTTGCTTTAATATTATCTTTCATGCAACTTATTTTTCAAATTCTTTCATTTTTATAATGTTTCTTCCACTGCTACATCTTGATTTTGGCTCTTTGATCACCTGCTTGAATTTTCTTTAAGTGATAAGCTGATAGGCATGCTAATTTAGATGATCACTTGTCAAATTGCCTCTTTTTCTTGAAGGTTGTGTTAAATATGAGGTTTGCTAAACACTTACTGTGGGTTTTTCCATGACTTACAGAAAAAATATGAGTGGCGATGCTGCATGGGACAATCGAATGCTAGAATCATTGAAATATTTTGATCTTAACAGTCAGGAGGTTAAGCAACAATTTGGTAAGTTTGCTATGAAGTTATTAGTGAGGTTTTCAATTTTGACTAATGTATGTTTTATTCAGATGTTTGATGTCAACTAATATATTTGGAAAAAGAAAGAAAAAAGAAAAAAAAACTAATATTATTGATTTAAGAGATTTTAATTTTTGATAAGTTTCTAACTCATATCATAGAGAAAATAGTACATTCTTGAGATAGATTACAATGACCTTCTCAATCGCCAAAAATATTTTAGTTTGATGCTAACAGTTACAAAGTCATTACAGTGGACAAGAATTGTAGTGCTGATACTTTGAAACCTTCAAACTTTTTCATCCACTTTCGTTTGTCGGGGCTTTGCAAGGTTTGCAAACTTTGCGACCCCTTTGAACCTAACTTAGTCAAAACACTTAGGAATTCCCTAGTCTTAGAAATTTTTGGAAATTTTGAGAACAACTTAAACTTAGGAACATGGGGCTGTAAAGACAATATTCAGGAAAAAATTGACTAAGGGAATGCTCATTAAGTGTTTCTCAGATTAGTCATCTTCGATGGACAAACAAATCAACTTACAACAAGGTGCGCGAAGATGTACAATTTTTTGTGTTTTGGAGGTACGTGAAGTAGGACTCTTAACAATATGACTAACACAAAAAACAATTGGCAAACCATCCAACCTAAAACCTAAAACCAAACCCAAACCCAAACTGGCGACATCTAAGTTGCCGAATCGAAATAGAGTATTTGGGTATAATATGTTGGTACGATAGATTTTTTTGGTGTGTTGGGAATATTCATACAAAAAATAATAAATATATACACCCAGCCTAAAAATATGATTAAGTTTAGAATACCATACATCATATGTATGCTAAAACAAAACCATTCAAATTTCAAATTTTGAAATATAATATACTTATTTAGTAATTCAATATCAAAAGGGTCAAACTTGAATGTCATGATAGATAATCATTGCCCAATAGTAAATAATACAATTAGTAATTAGTAATCAATATCATTTACATGATGATGCAAGTAGATTAGGAGAACCACATGGAACTCCACTACCACTCAAACTAAAAGTATGTTGGCTACTTGATTCCTCAAAAATTGAAGATTGTGCAATAGAAGAAATATCCAAGCTAGTTGGCTCTAGGTCCACATCCCCACAACTCTTTGCCTTTCCTTGTACTCATCTTTTTTGTGAGTAAGAAGGGGCAAATTGAAATGCACATAAATTAGCTCCTTTTCTTTACTTGATGCCAATCAATTGTGCTTCATTGAGTGGATGAAGTAGCATGTACTCCAATTCTATTTAGATGAAGAAGAATTAGCAACCTATTGAAGCAAAGGGGCTTTCATTAGAGTTGTTAAATTAGTACATTGTAAATCAAACTTCAAGTTTGAAAATAGTGATTTTCAAAATGAAAAACTCAAATTCAGAGAGTTGGTGAAAATTTGTAAACTTGTGATAAAATTTTGATTGCAAGAACTTGGAGGTGTGGTAATTTATGGCCATATAGGTACCACCAAAAGTGAGCATCCTTCCTATTCTTTTCATGGAGAGCATAAACACTTTGACAAGTGGAGGCTACCATGTCAGCAAACTCACCTTTTATTGCATCCTCCATACCAAGATTAGGGATGAGTTTAGTATGTGCTTTCCCAAACCCTTTGCGAATTTCTACATCATGATATGGTGGCACCCTTGTTGGCATAGCAAGGATCTTCTGCTGTAATATTTTGGAGTCAACACAAAGGCAAGAAGATGAAGTGGGGTGGTCATTTTGGTCCACTGCTCAATACAAATTGATTGCACCTCTTTGAAGAAAGTTTCATGAGGATCTTGCTCTTGTGCATTAATGATGAATTTCATCTTCTCACTCATTGAGTCAATGCCATCGTATATCTTTTCCAAATATAGCTTATTTGTGTTAGATAAAGCGGATCATGCTCATGATGGGTTCATTGAAACTAAGAAGAATTCCACACAACCCCACCTAAGTGTATCTAGAATCATTTGCTTTATATTTGGTGCCCTCTTAGTGCTGGATTGCCTCCATATGGATCATGATTGGCCAATGACCATGCCAAAAAGCACCTCTTGCACCTTCATAAGTTATCTCAACATGATTGTGTTGTATGTAAATCTTCTCAACAACCTATTTGAAAAAAAAAAGAAAGTAAAAAACAAAGAAGAATGTGTGCTTGAATTTTAAAGATAAATTACTAAAATTAAACATAAAATTAAAAAAATTGATCGTTTGAATTATTTTCAATAGCTCTAGTTGTGAGAATGATCTAAAAATGCATGCAACATGTTTTTTGTGATGAACATTTGGATTCTTTGGCCTCAACATAGATTTGTTTGATCCAATGCATTTTTTTACCCAACTTTTGTAGCATGAGGTTGAGTGAGTGCACAACACAAGGTGTCTAAAATATATGTGAGAACCATGTCTAAACCAATATACCAATTGCTATGCCCATTATGACTTGGACAACACTTTGAGGACCCAATTTTTGAATGGATTGTGTAGGGATGCCAACAACAAATTTTGCATTCTTCACCTTCCCCTCACAATCCACGACTTTAAAAAACATTGCCCCTTTAGAGCACATTGCAATCACATTGATTAATGACCTATTTATTACATCTTTTCGTTATTAGAATTGATAGACACACCTATTTCTTTACATTAGACGGTAATGGGAGCCAATTAAGTTTCTATATGTTTGAGCTCCTTTGACAATAAGGTGCTACATACCTTCTCATAACTTGGACCCATGTACTCCTTTGGAGCTTACACTTACTTTTCTTATCATTTCTTGTTAGTATGGTGATCAAACAACATCGAAGGACAAACCATTTGCATAGAGGCATCTTGCAATAGTTTGGTGATTAATCTTTCTAGCATCATTTTTAAATGCCCTCACCAATGGTCCCTTTGCTCTCGTCACATTAATGGGCTCTTCTTCATTCTTACCCAAAAATGGATGGCTTTCTACTACAAGATCAAAGACAACACCATGTGTATGAGATGGAGAAGCAAGTGGCCTCTGCGAGCCCATTCCTCTCCTCAAGTGATGCACTATTCTATTGACAACTATTGCTTTTGCTTCCACTTGCTCTTTGATATATTCTACTATTTTATAAGCCAACATAGGTGCACCAAGCTTTCCTTGATAGGCTTTGATTCCAATCTAGGAATGGTATTGAAATGAGCTTTCACCTGATTCTATGAACTTGTATACCGCTGATCACACCTATTGCCTATTCAAACATATGTCCTACCACTTGGAATTTGTTGTACCATTTCTACATGCCTCCACAAAGGTGAACTCAAATAATTTTGAAGTAGAGTTTTCCAATGGAGCTAGAATTGATTACCATCATAATGATGTAATGAGGTAAACATTGAATAATATGTTCTAAAATCAAAGATTTGAAACAAATGAAACTTAAATAATTAACAAAAAGTCTAAAATTTATGATTCAGACCTTCAAGTTTCAGATTTTATTTCATCCTATAATTCAATTTTAATTTTTATTTCATCATATAGTCTATGTTCCATGGCGTTTCGGGGACGGGGACGGTAGGGGACGTGTTTCGGGGACGGCAGTCCAAGGGCAGATTTTTGGGGACGGTGGGGGGACGGCGATATAGGAATTTTTCGATATATTTATGAATTTTTAAAAGTATATTATATATAGATAGAGAAAGAGAGCAATTTGAAATATCAAATATGTGCAACAATATCAATATGACAATATGTGCATAGATAAAGAGTATAACAGTAGTATAACAGCGATATAACAACAATATAAAGATAAAGGTAAACACTAACAGCAATGCCAATAACTTAACTATTAAATATAAAAGCATTTTGTTCAATTTTAGGTTGAATGACTAAAGTAAATATAATAATATTTTATTATTTAGTCAATGCCATTCAAATGGGGATAAAACATTTTTATCAAATATAATAAAATATTTAATATGTAATATTTGATAAAACATTTAATATTTAATATTTGATAAAACATTTAATATTTATCAATTATCAAGCAATTTTTATTTAATTTGACAATAATATTAAATAGTTTGTTTAAAAATTAAATGTTTTATCAAATATAATGAAATATTTAAATATTTATCAAACAATTTTTATTTAATGAAATATTTAATATTTACCAAGTAATTTTTATTTAATTTGACAATAAAATTAAATAGTTTGTTTAAAAATTAAATGTTTTATCAAATATAATGAAATATTTAATATTTATCAAGCAATTTTTATTTAATTTTCCAAAAATCAAAACATTTTTTACTTTGACGAAAGGGGGACGCTTGGGCATCCCTGATACGGTTGGGGCACTTCTAGCCATCCCCTAGCCGTTTCAGGGACGCCTAGGCGTTCCCTTTTATTTTCCAGCCGTCCCCTTTTTTGGGGACGCGTTTCCTGCTGTCCCCCAGTTTTCAAAAATCAGGTGGGACGCCTGGGGGACGTCCCCTGCCGTCCCCCCATCCTCAAAACGCCACAAGGGATGGGGACGTAGGGTTTGGGCAGAAGGATGTGTCCCTGTGTAACACAACATATAGTTCAATTATCCGAGGAAATAATTAATAAAATTGAACCACTTATTTAAAAATGAACTGTATAATTAACTTATTTAGTGCATTACAAATTTACAAGTGTAGAAAGGATATACAAATAAAAATTGTACTATTTATTTAATAATAAATATATACAAATAAATAATGAATGATACATTGATTAGTGCAAATAAACATCATTGTGCATTATTTTATAATTATTAAATTATATAAAAATTGAAGTATTGTGCATTATTTATTTAATATATAGCATATACAAATAATAATGAAGTATATTCATAATTGAATTTATTTATTTGAACAGAGAGCATTTTTTATTTTAAACAAGATTCTCAGCCTTATTCCTTTTCTGTTTGTTAGTTTTGTTCTACTGTCTGCATTTTATATACAAAACAAGAGTAATTGTCAGTCTTGTAGTGGTGTGAGGTCTGGGTAACAGATTCGGGGTGCCATTTGTAATCATAATACAGGAGTACATAAATAAGTGTATTGCTATCTTATTCAAAAATAGAGTCACCAGTTTATGTGGATACGGGGATGTTGAGAGGGCATCCTCATGATTGGGTTTCCTGGTAGCTATTGTAAATATTCTTTAATTGTCTGTGTATTTTGACCTCAGTTGGGTCCACATTTTAGCAATAGGGTCTTTTTTCCTTTATATTTTTGTGTTTTGTTTGAAACTGATGATTTTATTTCTTTTTACTCTCTGTTCTGGTTATCTCTAAGATGAGATTTTTCTCAGTTTCAAAGTTCAAAATGGTAATTTTTTATACTTTTGTTCATACTACCTTTGAGGAAATACGAAGAATGCCCAAACATTATGTGGTATTAAGTTTTTGAATTTGCTGCAGAATATTAAAGTATAGCCTCTGTATTTGAGCCATAGGATGATTGTAGTTTGGGGAACCTCTGAAAGCTTGAGTTTAAAATTAATTGTTTTATCATTATTAGCTGCATCTTGTTTACGGTATACACTTCGTAGCTCCTTCTGCATGTTATTTGATTCAACAATATATTGTTGTCACTGAAATATCATGCCTTGAAGCCATGATTTCTGTATCTTCATTTTCTTTAAGTTATTCTGGGTGGTTATTCTATGCAGAGCAAATAGGACTCACACCAGAAGAGGTAATTTCAAAAATCATGGCAAATCCTGATGTTGCCATGGCATTTCAGAATCCAAAAGTTCAGGCTGCCATTATGGATGTAAGTTTACTGGTGAATTCAAAGTGTCTTTAGAATGTATTTACCAAGGCATAGTATTTGAGGTTAAATTCGTTACTTATGGATGCCGTTCTTCTCCATGATTTTCAGTGCTCGCAGAACCCTATGAGTATAACAAAATACCAGAATGATAAAGAGGTAGTTTTCTATTCTTTCATTGTTTTATATATATATAATTTAGAATTCTGTTGCTCTAATTTTGTAGTGAGTGGTCTTTGAAGAAAGTAAAATGTAGATAGAGGAATGGAAGAGCTGCATTGTAATTCACATGGTTTTCCCCAAAGAAAAGACCCTTTGTTTCCTGCAAGCTTTCACAAATTTACAGTTTTGGCTTCCAAAGTTTTAACACTCTCTCTTTTATTTCCTTCAATACTGCTTATTAAATAAAAATTGGTTGCTTCCTCAATTTTTACGATAGCATGACATTTTGGTGCCTGATCTTTGGCACAAATGAAGAAAAAAAATCTTCTCAAGTATATGAGAGCAGATATAGATTTCATTTTTTATTCAAAATCTGATAGGTGACTAGACATGTTTTCTTAAACATAAAGGGCAAATGTTTATTTCATTTTTCTTCCAAAGTGGTATGGAGAGATGACGAGGATGTCAGGGTTGAAGAAGATTTAGGGGAGTACATGACAGTAATAAGTTGGGTGTAGTACCTGAAGGATTTAATTGATCCATACATGACAGCAATATAAAGAGTTTGATACTGTTCTTGGATCATATCCTGTCTGTTCAAGCAAGTTGAATCAAACCAATTCAACAGGTTAATATATTTTGAATTGAAATTAAACTATTTCAGCCCATTTAAAAAATCTGGTTCATACTGAAATGGAGCCACTTCTGGTTGGAATTGTTGGTTATACTTTTCACAGCTGTTGTCAGTTCCTCAAATTTGTGTGAAAATAGGCCTCGAAAGAACACATCTGGATATGCTTGAGCTTGACCTTGTTGATAGCATTTGAGAACAACAATTCCACAATGAAAACATTCTGAAGCATAAGATTTTGCATGGTTATGGTCACTCGCTGAGAAATTGCCTTATGGTTCCTTGACAAGTAGAACAATTACCAAATATTCAAATATTAATATGCCACAATCACGTCAGAATAATACAAAGATTTATATCGATAAAACACATGGCTTGTGTCAGAGACCTGAAATAGCGACTTCAAAGATACAATCAAAAGCTGCAAAAAGTGTACACACATGCCTAAGAAACAAGGAGTTAATTTCTATAAGTTACTTCCTTCACAATTTTAACATTAATTAGTTGAAAGCAGATAAAATATGAGAATCTGTGCTACATTGGAGGATTGTTACGTATCCATAGAAGTCCAAGAAAAACATCAAACTCTATCAAACTTCAAGAATAGAATCAGCAGAGAATGAAATAAACTAGGGCAGACTTGAATTGGACAGAATACCGAACTCAAAGGCTTCAACACAATGTTCAGATTCTACACTTGAAATATAGCATACGTATATAACAAGCAACTGGAAATTAAAAGTTCGCACCACAGTAGTCCACAAATCACACAAAACAATAGGATCCAGAGTCGGAAATATGAAAATGGCAGTATCTGAAATTAGAATATGAGAGATGATTTCATACAACTCCAGGCCTGATGAGAGACGACATCCCCAGAATTGACTAGCTCGGACTATGGCAATTAAATATTGCTTATGGCTTGTCGCCCTTGCAGTGGCACCAAGCCAGATATACTCATGCCCCGCATATTATTACTGCCCAGATCTGGATCAAATGTGGTGTACGTAGAAACTCTAATCCTAGTAGGACGCCACTAACACAGGCTTTGTCTTGGATTCAATAAGAAGCCTGGGCGTTGGACTCCAAGTAATTCGCTGTAACCTCCTATCGCCTGATGAAAGATGCTTGTGGGAGCTTGCGCGACTTTGATTTGCTATCAGTAGATTCCAGTGGCGCTGGCTAGAGCCAGCGGCTTTGCCCGGATGGTGGAATGAATTTTCTACCTCCACTGATCGCTGTTGAAGCCTGAAAGAAGGAATAGCTTGAGATGAGAGTCTGCTGGATGAAGAAATCTTGACATGAAAACTGCCCAGAGAGCTACGCACTTGAGGGAGTGAGCCTGAGAAGCCACGCCCTCAAAACTCTACACAGACTTAGTCCAATTTTTGTGATAGTTAATCCTAGATCAATACCAACTATATATACTTAACTACCATGCCACTTCGATTGAAGTCGGACACAAAAGAAAACAAAATTCAAATTTTAAATCCTAATGGCGCCAACCGTAAGACAGGTCGGCCACAAACTAACTTATTATTTAATTATTTGCTAGTGTTTAAAAACACTAGAGTACAAAAACCAAGTCGGCCCAGCTTAAAGAAGATTTGGGACATGACAGAGAATCATGGTTGTTTTGTCTGCAAGATACATCAAGGTGGCACTAAGAGTATTGGAATGGAGATTCACTGGTGTTATGTTGGTTCTGTATGTGTTGTGGTGGTTTAGCACGGGGCAAGGAACATTCGTCCTATTATATCCTGTGTCACAAGGTTCGGCGAATATCAAGCTTCAGGTTCAAATTTTTACGAATTTGAATTTTTTTTTAAAAATTCGTTGAAGTTCGGCATTAAATTCGTACGGCTCCTTTTTCACTTAAATTTTTTTTAAAGAGTATTTTTTAGGGTTTCAAAAAGCGTTTCCAACGTTTTAGACGCGTTATTTTCCCATAAAATTATGCCCTAAGCAATGCTCGAACACACAGCGAATGAGGATTGTCGGCTAAAATTTCTTTTGACCCGTTTTTTGAAGCACCTGCACCGGAAGGAAGTTCGCGACCCTCAATCTGTGCGCGACTCTTCTGCAACACTCCACTCCTCTGCGTGCGACCTTCAAGCTTCATCCATCACGCGTTTTCCCTCTCTGCACTGAGGCAATATCTCACGCGGCGGTGGTTTCTTCCAACTCTCTGCACTAAGGCAATATCTCACGCGGCAGCGGTTTCTTCCAACTCTCTGCAGGCATTTCCAGGTAGGCTTCGACATTGTTTTTTTAGGTTTTTTATAATTTTGCGTTTGGTTTTATAAATATTCGAAATCTTGTATTTTATTATGTTATTTATATTTTATTATTTATATTATAAATTAGGTTTATTATGTTATTTATTATATTTTATTATTTATTTTATATAATACATTTATATTATTTAATCTAAATATATTTATATTAAATAATATAAATTTATAATATAAAAATAGGTCTATTGTGTTATAATGTTATTTATAATATATTTATATTCTTTAATGAAAATATATTTATATTCAATAATTAATAAATTGTGTTATTTATATTATATATTTACATTATTTTTTTTAATATAAATATATTTACATTAAATAATATAAATTTAAAATATAAATAATAAAATATAAATAACAAAATAAATCTATTTTTTATTAAAAGGTATATTTTAATAATATGTGAGGTTGTTCATTTTATTTTTTTAACATGCTACCATTTATAACATTTATTATTATTAAATATCTAGTTTAGTCACTCAGCAGATTTTAATAAAGATGTGTGTAATAATATATGAACATGTTCACATAAAATAAGCACAGAAAATTGTCTTTGGTTAACTGCAACTTCAGGCAGATTTTAATAAAACTGTGTGCTATAATATATGAATATGTTCACCTAAAATACGCACATCAAATTTAGTCTTTGGTTCACTGCAATTTGCAATAGAAAGTTTACTGTAAGAGCAAGCATTAACAAATTAGGAAACAAGATTTGCATCATAATATTTAATATTTTTGGAACCATTAACAGATTATTATTTTTCTTTTGAAACTTGCAGATTTTCATTTAATGGCTCCGAACAAATCAACTTCTGAGGCATGGAAGCATATGACCCGTGATGGTGTTAACAACAGGTGTAATTTATGTCCACAAAATATCACTGGAAGCTTAACGAGGGTTATGGACCACTTGCTTGGTATTACAGGGGGTGCAGGTGGAGGTGTTGTGCCATGTACAGGTGTTTCTCCAGCACTTAGAGCTATTCTAGAGAAAGAGAAATCATCTTCAATTGTAGGAAAAATGAAGAAGGCACAAAAGAAACAAAGAATTGAAGAAGATGTATCTAGATTCACTTCTGTTATGTCTTCCTCTTCTAGTCTATCCAAACCGGCAAGGGTATCAAAAGAGAGTGGAACATTGAACACCTTTTGGAAACCAGTAGAGAAACAAGAAGTGGATGATGCATTCGCTGATTTGTTTTACTCAAGTGCTATTCCATTCAATGTTGCACGAAATCCACATTTTCGTAATGCAATTCAGAAAGTTGCAGAGTTTGGCAAAGGGTACATACCCCCATCTTCAGAGGCTTTCAGGACAACTCTTTTGCAGAGGTCAAAAGATAGAGTGACCGAGAAACTGGCTGATGTCAAAGCCTCTTGGAATGAAACAGGTTGCACTATATTGAGTGATGGATGGTCAGATATATGTCAAAGGCCATTGATTAATGTTTTGGTGTCTTCTCCTGATGGTGTTGTGTTCTTGAAAGTGATTGACACCATGAACCACATGAAAACTTCTGAGTATATTTTTCAAATATTAGAGGAAGCCATTATTGAAGTAGGGGTGGAAAATGTGGTTCAAGTGGTAACTGATAGTGCAGCGAATTGTGTGGGAGCTGGGAAGCTGATTTCAGAGAAGTATCCACAAATATATTGGAGCCCATGTGCAGCCCATTGTCTCGATTTGTTGCTTCATGACTTGGCTAAATTCCCATGGGTACATGAAGCTATTCATAGAGGGAGAGCAATTGCTAATTTCATACGAAATCATCGTTTCACATTGAGTCTTTATAGGCAGCATGCGTCTAGGGAGTTGTTGAGGCCTTGTGAAACAAGATTTGCATCATTTTATATCACTTTGAAAAGAGTGGTTGAAGAAAAAGCAGCTTTGAGGTCAGTTATTTGTTCCAATCAGTGGGAAAATTCAGTGCTTTCGAAAGGTCCTAAGGGGAAAAACATAGAGCAAATCATTCTAAACAGCAACTTTTGGGAAAGTGCAGCAAAGGTTTTGCTTATTTGTGAACCAATTGTTGACCGTTGTAAAGAATCTATTCAAAAAGCACTAAATAATGTAGCAGCAGAATATATGGAGATATGGGGTTGATGGAAAATGATGCACACACCTTTGCATGCAGCAACTTGTTTTTTGGAGCCTAAGTTGTTTTCTATTAATAGAAAAAGCGATTCTGAAATTATGGGAGGGCTTTATGAAGCCATTGAAAAGTATGAACCAAATGCAACAATTTCAGCACTAAGAGATCAATGTTGGGAATACAAGAAAGGAGAAGGGATGTTTGGAATGCAAGCAGTATGACTTGGTATACCTGGATATAGATGGTGGATAAACTATGGAGCACAAACTCCTGAGCTACAACAGTTTGCTGTTCGAATTTTGAGTCAGGGGGCAAGTTCATCAGCTTGTGAGAGGAATTGGAGTTGCTTTGACCACATCCATTCCAAAAAGAGGAATAAGTTGTTGTCTGGAAAGTTGGGAGATCTCGTCTTTGTTCGTAGCAATTTAAAATTGTTCATGAACAAATCAGCAAAGAACTCTTCCTCACAACAACAAATTCTTGAAGACATGGCAGTGCCAGTTGTAGATGAGCCTGACTTTGCAGATGATGAATTGAGTAGTGATACAGATGATGATGATCTAGCATCTTAGCCAAGTGCTCTTGATGACTTGGAGCTTTTTTGAATTTCTAAAGTCTTGACTGTTATTGTACCTTTTTGACAAATGAACATCTTCGCAATCGTGATTTCACATGTTTCTTATGGTTTATATTTTATAAATGTGTCATCTCTTTGTAATGATTTCAAATCTATTTATCAATGCTAAACTATTTAGTATTTAGACAATATTATGGATATATTACTTATATTTATTAAAAAATAAAATAAAAATACATAAGGCGAATTTAATCCGAATTTTATACTTTTTGAATTTTTTCCTCGCCGAACTTCATCCGAATTTCAAAGCTGCCGAACTCGAATTCGAATTCGAACCTTGTGACTTAGATTATATCTAGTAGTCTTGTCTATTTGAATGGGAAAATGAATGACAACCAAGATATGGTGTCTTCATATTCTGGGTTATTGGGATTCCTTTGGTCTTGGAAAGGATGTCTTGAGCAAAGCATAAAAGGAGTTGGAGCTAAACAATTAAAGGGAGAGCAGAGTGAAAGAGTTGATAAATGTATGAGTGGCAATGGGTAGTCAGTTGTTCCTCATGGATGTTTGCTCAATGCCCCGTACAATCTTTCCATAGCAGTACAATGGAGATAGGATACAACGGAAAGTGTGAGATGCAATACTCTTTAGAGCTCTTTTATTGGTGTCATTGCTGAAAGAAGAAGATGACATTGTGCAATCACCATTTCCTATTGGTTTTCCCCACATTGGGGATTCCAAGTTTCAAACCCTCTCTGTTATGTAAGCTTGTTTCAATTCTTCTAGTTGTTTAGGGGTTGCAGGCTAAATAATTTATTGTAAGGCATATTCTTCTATAACAACACTCAAAAACTATTCGAGTTTGAAGTCAATTCAAGTAGAAGCAACTTTTGTGAAATAAGATCTACATTATTTCCTTAGAAGTATAATTGTAGGGAAAATTACAGATCATGTGGTGTTTGAACAGCAAGTTCATAGCGGGTTGTAGAGATCTTTGGCTAAAAGATTGAAGTTATTTGTAATGGCAAGATTGTTACAAAATTCACATATCTCTGGACTCACACATATATAAGAATGATATTATTCACATATCTATATATTATAACTTATAAGCAATGTATAAATAGATATATTTACTTTAAGAGTTATTTTATTTTATTTACATCATTTTGAATATGCTCTCTCTCTCTCTCTCTATATATATATATATATATTTTATAAGTAATGTATAGATAGATATATTTATTTAAAAGTGTTTTTTTCATTTACGTTGTTTTGAATTTTTTTTTTCTTATATATAAAAGTAATATTACTCATATATATAAATGTATAGGCTTTATTTTTAATATATATATATATATATATATATATGTACATATATATATATATATATATATATATATATGTACATATATATGTATGTATATATATATATAACCTATATAAGTAATGTAGATTATAATATTTGTTTGATCTATATATATATAACATTACTTTTATATATAATTAATATATATAACCTATATAAGTAATGTAGATAATAATATTTCTTTGATCTTTGTATACAATATATGAGTATATAGTACTTAAATATTTATATATTATATAAGCAATGTATATATATATCTTAAAGAGTTTTTTATTTAATTTAAGAGTTTTCTATTTTACTTTAGAATTATTATTTTTTATTTAAAAGTTGTTTTATTTATGGAAAATTATATATATAGGTTTGGGTTATTTTTTTAATTAAGAATTATTTTACTTAAGATTTTTTTTTTTATAATTTTTATAAGGGGTAAATGCTTTTGACCTGGAGCTATGAACTGGTGAGGTCACAAACAGGGGACATTCCCAATATAAATTTTCAACAATTACACCCCAATGGGGTTTGAACCTTGATGGCAAGAATAACAACACAACAACTCAACCATCACACCATGCCACTATTGGCTATTTTACTTAAGATTTTTTTTTAAATTATTCTTGTTAGACTGCAGGAATCGGGTAGCACGACCCCCTATAAACTACAGTGCGCCTGGTAAACTTTTTTAACGTGACCTGCGGCGCTGGCGCGACACGCCCTCCGGTACCACGGGACGGGGGGAGACTAGAACTCGTGACCAGCAGAGCCGCAACGGAATTCCTTAGCCAACCAAGCTAGGGCCCCCGCCCCCTATTTTACTTAAGATTTAATATATAAAGGATTACATAGATTTTTAGTTGTACTAGTTTTATAACAATATGTTGGTGATGTATTTAAAAAAACAAGATTTAAATACACTTATGATGCAAGACACTTTTATGCCATTGTATAATACATCTTGGTAAAATAACATAGACTGGTATATATAAATCTATTATTTAGTCAATTGGTATAACCTTTGATTCCAACTCTTTACCTTTATTGCGACCTTTAGCCATGTTTGCAAGCCTAGTCCTGCAAATGAGGAGTGAGATGGGATGTTTGGTTCTAGCAACTCATTTGTGTTATGGATAAGGGGAATGAACTTTGCTTTGACACTTAAGAACAAAGAGACCAAAAATCAAGCATCCCTTCCACAACCTTAGTTAAAGCCAAAATCGAGCCTCTAACTCTGTGAAAGAAGCCATAGAGACCAAAACATGGGCCTCACAACTAGAGACTAGAATGGGATGACTTGCTGGACCTTCCAAATGCCAACATAGTAATAAAGCCACCTTTGAACTCTTCATAAATATAAAACTCTGCTAATGCCTTAAATAATGTCAAATCTTTCACAAAATCATCAAATTCAAGACAAATGTAGAGGCGATAGATAAATTACCTTGTTATGAACTTCTACCCCCTAATAATCTAAGCTGATGGCCTCGTTGAGCTCAAAATATTGGGTAGAAATGCTTCACCAAATGCTGGCCTGAGATGGGGCTGAGAAAGCACATTTGATGCTTCTTTGAATGTAGATCGACTTTTGGTACCATTTATGACAAAGAAGCAACTTCACTAGATGTCAAGCCGAAGTAGGAAGCAAATTCACATTGAAAGTGTCGCTTATTATCACTCATTTGAAGCACTTTGATCAATAATGTCTAAATTAATAACCAATCCTTTCCATTTTGAACTATAATTATTGGTATGAAGGTTTCATTGTGATTGATAACATAGTTGGCAAGGTAATTGTCTCCTTTGTTGACCTCCTGAAAACAATGGAAAAAGGAGAATGGTTCAAGATTATCCAATAAAGGCCATACCTTTTGGAGAATATTCTCCATTGCCAATTTGGAGGCTCTATTTCTTATTACATTATAAATATTTAATAACCATCAAATCTGCTATGATGATAAAAGAGATTCCGAAGTTAGCAATCACCTAGAGACCCAATAAGAGGGCTTGGACCTTAGCCTTATTATTTGCTCCCACTATTAGTTTCTTTGTTGCAGCGTGGACCAAAGCCCTTGAAGAATTTCTTACAAAGCATCTAGCCCTAAATGAGCCAAGATTACCTTTAGAAGCTTTTTAAGATTCAATTTGAAAAAATCGAGTAGAGGTGGAATCCACTTAGCATTTTCTTGACCCTCCTTTTTAGAATTATCACTAAGAGTCCCATGAACTAGGAAATTTTTAGTAACTTTAATTTAATATATTTAAAATATGTAGAGTAGATTTTTAAATTATAAATATAATTCGTAATTCATACTTTCATTTTAAATTATAGATTATACTAAAGAAAAACTATTAATATGATAATAGCTTAATTTTTTTAATATCGTGGTAAATTTTCTATTTAAAATAAATGCATTTTATAATAATTATAAATGGCAATGTGTGAAGTTTTTTATTTTTTAATTGATTGGAAATTTCTGATTATTATTTTCTAGTATTTTAAATGTCATTTAAAAAAATAATATTTAATTGTTAATATTTTAATTCTATTCCTATTTTAAATATTAAATGTTATTATTTATCTTCCAAAACATCAAATTGTAACTCAATGGCTCGTCCAAAATCATGTGTTGGGGGATGGAAACATATGATGCAACAGTAATAATAGCAAATGCTATTTGTATGGTCATCCTTTTGTTGGGAGTTTAATAAGAGTAGTGGACCACTTGGCACTTTAGGGGGTCATGGAGGGGTTGTTATTCTATGCAATTGTATGACCCCAAAGATCGTAACTGGTTTAGAGAAAGACTATGTCTTGTCAATTGTAGGAAATTTGAAATTAACACAAAAGAAATAGAGAATCCAAGAGATGTCTGAGTTCACTTCATCTTTTGTCTTCCTCTTCCAATATGCCTAAAGACATGACAAGTGGGCTGATAGGGAATGGAACACTAAGCAACTTTTGGAAGCCAGTAGAGAAAGGACATGTGGATGAAGGATTAACTGATTTATTTTATTCAAGTGTTAGTCCATTAAATGTAGCTAGCAATCCACATTTTCAAATTGTACAGAAACTTGTAGACTTTGGAAAAGGGTGCATACCTCCCACTTTAGAGGCTTTTAGAACAACTCTTTTGGAGAGATCAAAAGAAAGGGTGGTCGGGAAATTAACTAAGGTCAAAGCCTCTTGTAGAGTAATAGGTTGCACTATATTGAGTAATGGATGGTCAGATATGTCAATGTTCTTGAAGGTGATTGAAATCATGAACCATAAGAAAACCTCAGTATATTTTCAAAATATTAGAGGATGCCATGCTTAAAGTGGGTATGGAGACTATGGTTCAAGTGGTTATTAATAGTGCCACAAACTGTGTGGGAGTTGCGAAGCTGATTGTAGAGAAGTACCCACAAATATATTGAAGCCCATATGCATCCAAAATACATCTAGGGAATCATTGAGGCCTTGAGAAACAAGATTTGCTTCATTTTATATCACTTTGCAAAGAGTGATTGAAGAAAAAACAGCTCAAAGGTTTATTATTTGTTCTAGCAAGTTGGAAAATTTGGTTCTTTCTAACGGTCCTAAGGGAAAGATCATAGAGCAAGTTATTCTAAACAACAATTTTTGGGAAAGTGCAACAAAGGTTTTAAATTTGTGGGGACCAAAATCGATGTGATTCACATTGTTGATGTTGACATTTCTTGTCTTGACATGCTTTATGAGAACACGAGGAAACTATTCAAATACACTCAATAATGTGGAAGCAAACTACATTGAGAAATGAGATACAATTGATTCCATATGGAAAATTTTGCACAGGCCTTTACATGCATCAAATTTTTATTTGGAGCCTAAGCTATTTCAAAATGATAGGTAAAGTGACAGTGAAGCTATTTCAAATTTTTATGGAACTATTTTTTAAAAACCTTCTTCAAAAAAATATTTAAACGATTGCTTCAATACCCAAGTAATATCACTAATTGATATTAGTATGTAACTGAATTAGGGTTCCCTCTTTTAACTAGAAATAAACATGTGTAATGACTTGCATTATATATATTGCAGCCACTATTGCATAAGGGCCCTTTTTGTAGAATTATATATCAAGGAAAATAAATTAGGGTTTGAATATATTACAAGTGTTGAAATGTAGATTTTTTTAATTTCCTTCCTACAGTAACCCTAACCCTAAATGGAATAGATGGAAAATAACCAACAACCCAAGGAATAACTCATACAATGACCAATCTAGAGAACCCAAGCCAAAAACATAGATTTGTATTCATTGATACTTGTTTAGACTTGATTTACAAACACACAACCGTTACATGGCTGTTCTTATATTTACAAAAAGCATGAAGTGCATTACAAACTCTACTTCAACAACTTTTATGGATAGGGGAGGCTTTGGTTGATGTTCACAACCTTTTGCACTTCGGTCTAGCTTGACCTTGTGGGTAGTTGCCACCAAGGATGCCTTTGGAATAACCACTTCGACTGCGACAACCATAAAGTCACACTGGCTTGATATTGCCAATGTAGGCTTCCATTAAAGCTCAAATGCGGCTCTGGATGAGAATTGCTTCTTCAGCTAACAAGTTTTTTTGTTCTTGATTTCTCATGAACTAGTAGGGTTTTTGTCCTTTGATCATTATAGATTCACATGTTTTTGTCCTCAAATTTGTTCGTCTAAACACAAGTGCACAAGACAATTTTGGTTAGGGTTTGGTGTCTATTCAAAAGTTCTTTTCATTCTCATGCTTCTAACCCAAAATACCATACACAAAGAGGCCAAAATTGGAATGGAGATTATCGGGTAGCGGAGAAGTATATTGATGGGTTTTCCCATACCTTTCAACATCATTTTCCTCTAAATCACACAAAATCTATGTCCACATGCACAAAAAGGTATTGGGGAGGTATGGAGGATGATACTTGAAACTTGCAATAATCCCTAGGATTAATGGTGAGAAGACCCACAACCACAAACCCTAACTACCACATTAATGGTAGCTAGGGTGGAATACTCAGCTCATGCAGTAGGAAAAACATGTGGAGCCATGTCCTCCAATTAAATAACATTGTTGGCGATATGGTATGTGTTGTGACCTTTTCACACATCGCCCCATTGCAATTGGGGACCCCCAATAGTTTGCTAGTTTTTAGGGTTTTGTCTCCGCGCAATGGTTTCATGAGGTCACTTCTTTCAGAGTTTCAAGTCAGTCTTTTGAGAATCATCCGAGCCAAGTCAATAATCCATGCTTGAATCAGTGCCTAAACGTCACAGGAGTGCTCAGAAGGTCCGGGAGATGAGGATCGCCTGTGCTTTTGGCCAATTCTGACACTTTCTATTTTTTAGGGAATTTGTTTTTTTATTTTTTTTTCGCTTTTTCATTTTTGGCATTTTTGGACCAAACGGGGTTCCCTATTTTTTAGGGATTTTGCTTTTTCTATTTTTAGAAAGTTAACCTTGGTCAACGGGTCAATGTTTCCATCTTTAGAACCAAAAAATCAACCAAAAAATTGAAAAAACCATTGAAAAATCAAAGTGAAAATCGAAAAATCAAGTAAAAAAATCAGGAAAAGCATGGAAAAATCTGGAAAAATCAGTCAAAAATTAGTCAAAATCTGAGAAAAATCACCAAAAAAAAAAAAAATCAACCAAAGGGAATGAAATTCATGATAAATTTTGCCTAAGTCTGGAAAATTCGCCATCAAGAGAACATGTTCAGCCATTAATAAGGTTGGCCCTATAAAGGAGGGTAGGTAAGGATGGAGAGTTCGCCATCAAGAAGATAATGAAGATGTCGGCCCTAAAATTAATGCACATGGCATAAAGGTGTTGAAGTCCGCCCTTGCCATAAAGGAAAGGTGGCAAGTCTTCTTCAAAGTCCGCCATGCCTTGCAGAAAAATGGCAAAGACTCTTCAAAGTCCGCCCAAGCCTTGAGGAAAGATGGCAAGACATGTGTGAAGTCCGCCCTAGAAAGAAGGGACGTCCAAGACCAAGTAAAGTCTGCCCTTGACTTGGCATGACACTTCTAAAGTCTGCCTAGCCTTGGCAAGGCACTTGTGAAGTCCGCCTAGGCATGAGAAGGGGGAAAGTTGAAATTTTTTGCTAAGTGTGATGCCTTGGAGAAAAAAAATTCGAAATTTGGCTAAGTATTTTAATGCTTTGGAGGGAAAAAATTCGAAATTTGGCTAAGTATTTTAATGCTTTGGAAGGAGAAAATGCAAATTTTGGCTAAGTATGAGTGTGAAAGGCAAATGTCAAGAGCTTGAGAAAGTTCGCCATACCTTGATGGAAGATGGAAAGAACTTGGGAAAGTCCGCCTAGGCTGTAATGTCCCCTTCTCATCAGTGATCAGTTCAGTCGCTCTTCAGCCTATTCCGGAGGCCCGTAGGTTCGTTGAGGTAAAATTAGGGTTTCCGTGTTTGGAGGTTCTATGGCTTTTTCCTGGGTGTTTACTATTTATAGTAAATACTATTTTTACCAGTGGTCCTTTTGGTAGTGCTTCAGTGTATTCTTTTCTTGTTGGAGCAGTTGATATTTTTGGTTGCAGACTTCCATATGCAGTATTTGTGGAATGTTTTTAATTACAAGGCATTAATGTTATAATTTGCAGTTGACCCCTTGGCCTAGGAAAATAACTTTAAGTTGTTCTTAAAAGGTGGTCTTGAAGGGGGACGCCTTCATGGAGGATGAATTAAATATTATTAAGTCTTTTAATACCTTGGGAAAAGTGGATGCCTTTTCTTGGAGATATTATTTTAAAATAAAGTTTTAATGTGCCTTGATAAAGTGGACGCCATATTGAGAAGTTAGAAGATTTTTGGAAATTTGAAAAGTCATTGGTGGCTCTTGGTGTACCTTCTTGGGAAATTGAAGAGTCTTCTAATCTTCTATAAAATGAATGCTTTGTTCTAGCTTTTCTCATCCATGAACTTTGCTAATGTTATGCTGTCAGAATGACAATTGAATTATTGCTTCAAGGAAAGCTTACCTCCTAGCCTCTTGTCCAATTTCGTGTTTGAAAGATAACACCTAGTTGGCTATTTTGCTGCTTTTCAATATCAGACTAGCAGATTGAGCTCATATGTTGAAGAATTTTGGAGTTTTATCAATTTTGGTTTTGCTGGTTCATCTACAGCTGAAAGTGGTTTTTGCATACAGCTTTTGGAGTGAATTTATTTTGCTTGTGGGTACTTTTCCAATCCATTCCTACACCCAAGGTGACCATCTTTGGAGATTATCAGATTTTAATTTTGAGTTTGTGATTTTTGCTTGCTAAATCGCCCTTCTCAAGGGCCGTACCATTATGGGATGCTTTGGAATTTGTGCAAGAATTATATATGGAGTTTTGATGCTGTTTTGTGATCAGAATATGGGCGCCTACCTCCTAGAAGGCCTCTGCAAAAGACATCACTCGATTCCGATGTATTTTGAATGAGTTATGAATATTTTAGTGGGTTCACAGTTGCTGGTTCTTCATTCCAGTTTGCTGATTTTAATTATCAGACTTTAAAAGTTCAGATTTTTGATTCATTATCAGCAATTAGAGAGATAATTATTTGTATGGGACCATCCAATACTCATGTGCTTTGAAGCTATTGTAACTTCATGTAATTTGCAGCTCTCTTTCTTATTTGTAACACTGTAAACAGTAGTACTGTTCCAATCCCTATTTGTTGCAATTCTCTCTTTTCTCACATTAAGTACCCCCGGATGGTTTACCGCCAGTGTGGATAATTGAAATTGTATCTCTTTTTGTACCCACTATCAAGTGGTGAATCCCCACTTTAAGTGGATGCCCGCCGCAGCGGAAGAATTAGTTAGTATGAATTCCTATGGCTGGTTATCCGCCTAATTGTTTCAATTTCAATTAATAACTCCGTCATATGTTAGCACCTCGCTCTCACTGGGATTTTGAGTGCACATTCTTGACGTTGAGTTTGTTTCAGTTTCTGTTGCATTCCATTCTGTATCAAGTTGAAGCATAGGGATCCTCTGACCATATGCCCGCCCCTCTTCCTTAAGTGGTTTTAGGTTGCATTCTTGGTTAGAGTTGCTTTGATAGTATTTGGAGTTTCGAGCTAACGCTAATCAAGTTGGCTAGTGCTGGTTTATGTTGTGAATTGCATCGAAAAAATTGGTTAGCATATTTCATAGGCCATGGCAAAGGATGTGTGAAGTCCGCCTAGCATAAGAAGGAAAGGAAAGATTAAAAAAATTCGCCTAAGTATGAATGCCTAGAGAGAAATTGATGAAGTTGGCTAAGTGCACAGAGGAAAATGTACATGGCAAAGAGGCAAGAAAGTCCGCCCTAGGCCAAAGAGGTTAAAAATTTGTCTAAGTATCATGGAATTTTGCTTAAAGAAGACATCCAAATGCATACTTTGCCTAGAGAAATTCGTCCAAGCAAGAGAAAAATTGATTTCGGCATGAGAAAATGCGCCTTGCACAATTTGAAGTCCGCCATGACAAAAGAAAATGAGGATATGGCATAACATTTATTGACAAGATGGCCAAAATTTTAACTTGGCTAGACAAAAATTGAAATAAATTTGGAAAATAAACATTTAGCCAAAGAAAAAGAGAGAAATTAAAATAGCCATGGGTCCAAAAATGAACGGGTTGGAAATTTATTTCCAATACTTAGAAATTTAAAATGCCTTGGACGAAATAAAACTCGCCAGAGATGTATCGAAAGAAAATAAATTGCATCGGACAAGGATAGAATCCATGGGCAAAATTAAATTTGCCATGAATTAAAACTTGGAAAAATTGAATTTAATTGGACATTTAATGTTTTTTTTCAAAATTTCGAAAATTAAAGATAAACATCTAGCAAAAAATCGAATTTTGAAAATCAAAGAGATTTGCTTGGATAAGCTCGCCATGGAGTCTTTTCGAAAAAAAATGGAAACTTGCTTGTTTGAAGAAGAGAAAACAAATCGAAATCAAGAGAGAAAGAGGCAGTTGCTAAAACAAATCGAATTCTTCAGTATTATAACGAGTTTCAGCAACTCATTTTTCACAGACACAGCTGAAGAGAAGTTAATCTCTCAAAATTATAAGGCGATCAATTCTTCTGTAGGCAAGATTGATTTTCTCAGAGGAAGAAATAATTTTCATTGCTGAGGAAGTAATTTTTTCAAAGAAGTGAAGGATTTATTTGCTGAAAGTCGAACTTCTTAGCAAGACAGGTGCACTTTGTCTCTTGATTTTTGATTAAATTCTCGAAGTTTGAATTTGATTTGCAGCCATAAGTTCTTTCTTGAGGTTTAGAGTTCAATTGGATAAATTCGTCATTCTCCTTCTGTCTTTTTCATTCTGGCTAAGTTCTGGCTAAAATTTCAATTAAAATCATTTACTTTCAGCTTGCTTTTTCACAGAAGTTTAATTATTTAATGAGTTGAAAGTAAAATATTCGAACACAAGGCACGAAAATAAATTATTTTAAAGTCTCCGTATTAATGTTAGTATTTTTACTGCAGGTTAATGACCACAGCAGGAGAGTCATCGAAGAAGGTGCCAATGAAGTTCGCCAGCAAGGGGGTACAGCGAGAGTCAAAAATAAATTCAAAATGGAAAAATGTTGTAGACACTGATCTGGGACATGTTGACTTCGTAGAGTTAAAGAAAAGAGTATATGGACATGAGGGACTTCTGACACCAATTGCCAGACGAATGGTGAGGAATGGAATTTTTCAAGCAGCTGGATTCTCGCCTGCAATGGACTGTGCTGAGTTAATGGTAGAATGTGCCATCCACTACAATGCCCAGAAGAGACAAATTATTGCACCTGACAGAAGGGTTCTGGCTCACCTTAGTGAGGTGGCAATTCAAGAGACATTCGGCATCCTAGCACATTCCCGTACCATCTACAAAACCGAGGAAGCCAAGGGATTGTATGACAGCCAGTCTGAGTTATGCGCCACAAATGTTAATAAGGCATGGCTAGAGAAGCCTAGACCATCCACGAAGAAAATGCCTAAGAAGCCATGCTGTACAGATTTTAAAGAAGATTATGGGGAGATCATTTTGATGCTGAATAGGATAGCCGACAACCCACAAGGTGCATATTTCGAAACTTGGATGTATTATTTTATAGATGAAATCACTTCCGGCGTAAAGATGTTCAACTAGTCTCGAATGATAAGCGACAATCTTCACGAGCAGCTGACCAATTTGGAAAAGACCAAGTTTTTCACATGAGCTCGTACATTGTCTATTTATTGGCCAGGACATATAAATACTCAGGACTGGTTTGCAAAGGCAAAGTTGGCAATGGAGAAAATGAACTCAAGCCTTATGATTGCTACCCGCAACTTTAGTTAAGGGAGAAATCTCATTTCAGGTGGGTGCACGATGCTTTCTTAATGTATATCACAAGAACACTTCAGGGAGGAACGCATCAAAGGCTAAGTCACGAGGCAAAGAGTTTGATCAGTAAGTATGGATCCTGGTTTATCCAGTTTCCAAAATTTACATATGTCAGGATCCAGGGATTCACTAGAAATCCTTATAAGTTGCCTATCTATCCAACAAATCGGATGATTTTGCTTGAAGTCCTGAGGTAGCTGGAAGAATACCAGAGCATCCAGAGGTCGAGTAAGAAGGCGGTTGTTACATTCCCATTCTTTATTGGGAATATGTTAGAGTCATGTCCGTCAGCGTAAGCAACCAAGGGCGCTAGGCTAGAGATCCAGTGGTACCCGTTCACAGCCTACAAGTCCAGGGCTAATTTTGATCCGCATCATCATATTCAGACAGTGGATGGGAGAAGATATAGACACAGGGTGGAATTGGAGGACTTCTGGGCAAACGCCGTTGATGAGTACGAAGTCAGGAGAAGATTGTGGTCTAGAGTGCTAGTAGACTTTATGAGGGCAACTGAACTTTGCCGGGTGCCTGATCAGTTGCAGGACGATGGAAATTATGTCCAGCCGCGCTTCGAGGAGAGCCGACCTCTTCCTTCCGTGAAGTGGTCAGAGCCTGAGCACTCAGACTTGGCGACATTGATGAGACCAGTGATTAAGTACTCTCAGTGGTGGGTCGACCATAATGTCCAGGACATGAGACATAAAAGAATAACGCTCACGTATGATTTACTGAGCGAGATAGAGTCATACTCCTCCAATGCTGGCGCATCCCATCATGATGATTTGGTTGAGATTGGCAAAAAGAGGAAAGAAGTAGTTCCAAGCATAGAACCTGCTCCAAAACGATAGAGGATAGAATCATCTCGCTCCGCGGCGTCTCAGAATATTGATGAGCTGGTGGCCACCGCAGATGAATCCTTGGCTGAAATGATGAGACCTTTTGTAGTTCAGAAAGAGAACAATGAGCCTATCCAATTGGATAATGATGAGCCCTCATCTCCTACGGGCACATAAATACTAGGTTCAGATAATGAGATGGAAGTCTAGGTTCAGATAATGAGATGGAAGTCCAAAATGACGACTTCGAAGAGGGAATGATTTCCGCCCTCAAAGGAGTCTTGGATATTCCAAATGAAGGGAACGTTCAGGAGGAAGATGGTATCGAGCAGCCTACCATTCCGGATTGGCTGATAGAGAGGATGAAGATTCAGGCACCAGTCGAGACCCAAGAAGAAGATGATACTGTGGATTTCTTGGCAAGGTTGGAATAGGTTGCTACTAAGAAACCTGTTAAGAAATTTTCCACCATTCAGAGGGACGAAGCCGACAGCCGTTCCATATATATCGCAGTACCGACAGTGGATAAAGCACAGGATGAGATCACTCCCCAGGAGTACGCCATAACCACTATAGATCTTGGCCCAACGACAAAAGGCCAGGAAGTGGAAGAATTGGATAATTCCGTCTCAACTGTCAAGGTGAGGTTGGAAAAAGAACTGGCGAAAAAGAAGGAATACAAAAGGGAAGTCGAACGCCTGAAGGAGTATATACGACATCTGACCTAGCCACTCAATCAGGGTGATGCAGTAGCTCCTCCTCTTTTCAATTCTTCGCAAGAGATGGCCAAGGATGTGGAGCAAGGGATGGTCACGACTAAGGAGGCCCAGGAATGGATGGTAAGCGAGGGCATGGAAGCAGCCTCGTTCATGGAAAAATTGGCGCTTGCCTACGGACAAACTTCTTCTTTTCTTTCCAGATTGGTTGACATGGCGGAAACTTGGGACAGTCTCCCAGATATTCAGGAGAGGCTCATTCCATGCCTCAAAGTACTGAAGGGCATTCCAAGGGAAGAATTGGTGGAAGGAATGGTGATTGCTGCAAGAGTAGCTTATGATTTTCACCATTGGTTTTGGGTAATGACAATACGGAGAGAGATTCTGGAGAAGGCAAAGGCGGATGGGCTCAGAGTTGAGGAGCAAGTTAAAGAAATCTGGGAGAAGATTTATATGATAGTTGTAGATGTGTTTGACCGAATGATTGTCCAGGAAAACAACATGCAGCTGGAGAGGTTGAAGCATAAGGTTTAGGAAGTTTTCTTCTCTGCTACTGGACCAATTATGAGTCAAGATTTCGCAAAAGTGGCAAATCTCTTGGCCATCCGGAATGATTTTGTGAGGCAGGAGGCGGATTGGGAGAGCACCTTCGCCAAATGTGCTGAGGATTTGGATGGACTTGAATTCAGGATAAGCATGCTGCCGCCAGTCACGATGGAGGAAGTTGTCACGGTCGTGTCCAAATTCATCGAGCACAATGCTCCCCAAGAAGATAGGGACGCCTTCCCTTGAAGATAGCTCCAACTGCCACTTCATTGCTTGTTACTGCTTGTTTACTGGTTGTCAACTGATGTTATTTTGGGCAACCCTAATTAGGGTTGGGTTGTATTAATCTTGGCCATTGATGTTGTTTTAATCTTGGCCTTTCATTTGATTTTGAAAACTCTATTTAAACTTGTGATCTCTCACTCTCATTTGTGTGGAGATAGTGTATGAAATTGTTGCATTGAGACTATTTCCGACAATAAAAGCTCTTATGCATGATTTGCTTTGAATCACTTTTATTGTCAAGTAGTAAGCAAGGTTGCATAACTTCTTCTACCATAGATTAGAGTTAGAATTAAATTAAGTAGAATTTGCTTTGAATATTGGTTAAGTGTGCGAGATTGATCGTATAGATTAAATGGTGAAATATTGCTCATACTTTCTTCGGATGGATGATTTGCATTCGATGCGTAAAGTTAGCCTGAGCTTGTAATTGTGGAAGCTTAACTTCGGTCTCATTCAAGGCTTGAAAATCATAATCACACCCCTTGAAGATTGCACCCACTTTGCGTAGTTGTCCCAGGGAGGTGAAACAAAGCATGGTTATTCCTTTCACCGAATCTTTACTGTCTCTTAAATTCTTAGGCGTAGAATAGATCCTCTAAACCCTTATCTTTTTGCAATTTTTTGAGATCCAAATTGAAAGTCCCAATTGAAGAAGCCTTTAATGATAAATCCGTCTAAGTCCCAAACTTGTGAAAAATTCTTTAACGTAAGTCCCTTTGTGTATTACCAGCAAATCACAACGCCCATTGAGCTTATCCACACGTCAAGACCTGACAAAAGAAACCTTGGAATCGCCATATGATCTTCTCGCAATCTTAGCATATGAGGTGGTTTTTCAAGAGAGGATAGAGTGTCTTTGGACATTTTATTCTGTGTGTTAAGTGGATGATAAAATGTACACCAGCAGTATGACAGTTGGAGCCATGTGTCGAGAATAAGCATTACGACACATTGATATGTTAGGCAATAAGTGGATGAACAGTGCAAATAGGTGGGAGTTTCCAACTTTAGGGGTTGGGGATGATAAGCGACTCATACCTAGAAGGGAGCCAAATGAGGAGAAGTTTGACTTTGATGAGACAAAGGACAATAAAAAGGGATTTGGGAATGAGAAACTCCGAAACCTAGTGGAAGCGAAAGAAATGGATGACATAATGGGCAACATCGATAGGCCTATAGGGGGAGAGATCAAAGGTGGAGAAAGTATGTTAAGCATGCTAGGATGGTGAAGTTTGACACTTCGATTGATAGACATTTAGAATACTTAACTTTCCCAATGCATAGAGGCTTGGGCAACTTAGGATGACACCAAAAGGAGGAGAGGAGGAGCTTATACACAATTCTTGTTTGGGAGAAAATGAAGGACCTTGGGACAAACCATTTAGATACATAACAATATTATTACAAATAGGGGACATGACACAAATTAAAGGCCAATGTTGGAAATATAGGACAAAAGGCATGTTCGGAATTTCAATAGCCAAAGATGACATCTCATGAGTTGACATACTTGGGTATTCATGGTGGAGGTCATATGGAGTAGAGATTTTTAAACTTTGACACTTGATATTTGATAATAAGACAAGGAGCAAGTTCATAAGCTTGTGAGAGGAATTGGGGCTGCTTTGAGTACATTCATTCTTAAAATAGGAACAATTGTTGTTTGGAAGGTTGATAGATCTATTTTATATTCACAGTAATTTATAATTGTATATGAACAAAACAACACAATACTCCACCTCTTCTTCACAAATTTGACAAATTTACCGAGACGATGCAGATGATCCCAACTTTTTGGATGATGAATCAAGTAGTGCATCTAGTTATGATGATATTATGCCAAGGCAACCAAGCACTCTTGATAACTTGGAACCTTTTTGAAGCTTTAGGGTCTTGATTGTCACTTCTTGACAAGAAAAAACATTTGACAATAATGATCTAATATGTTACTTATAGTTTAACTTTGATAAGTTTATCATGGTTTATACATGTGGCATCTTTTAATACAGATTTCAAATCTATTTAGTAATGTTAACCTATTTTGACAGTTTTGTGGCTTTATTTCTTATATTAAAAATAGAAATTGTAGATTTATAATATTTGAATTTAATCATAAATTTTTTCTCAAATTTATTAGTTGACAAACTTGTTCCAAATTTTATCTTTGCTGAACTCAAACACATACACAAATCTTGTGACTCACATGTTATGGCCATGGGTGGTCACCATTCAAGGAAGAATCATGGTGGGATCACAAACCAATCAGATTACAAAAAAGTAGGTGGTTGGAACAATAGACTCATATAAGGGTTTGTTAGGATGATGAATTGGATACTGTTCTATTGGAGGAAGTAGGTGCACATACAGGTTTTGAAGCATGAATCTTGGGGATGTACAGATTCCCAACACCTTTACATGTTAAATGAGGAAGATTTTATCACTAGCTTCTATTTAGGACACTGCCTTGGAATGAGCAAGCAATGTGGAAATATCACCTTTGGATGTACAAGTGATGTGTGAAGAAGATGCTTTGTAAAAGTGTACAATAAGTGAAGCAGAGGCCCAAGCAAATTAGCAGGTCGACCAAAACACCAACCACCACACTAAAGAATCCAAGAGGTAGAGGAAGTTGTCCTTCCACTTTTCCTAGTAGCTAAATTATTGCAGGACCAAAAGCCATGTGAAAAGGGGAGGTAGGATTATAAAAATTTATGACAAAAATCAAACTCTATTAGACTCCAAGAACACATTAGAATTAGGAGAGAATTGAAGACCGGTTTTATCAATTTGAAAACTATTGGATATGTCAAGGTGATGGTTATTTTATTGACACAAGGTTTTGAAAGTGTCATGGTGGTTGGGTTAGAGTTATGACCTATGTTCCACGGAGTTTCTTGACAAGCGGGGGCGGGCGGGGGACGGTGGAGGTGCGAAGGGTGCTGAAATACATATAGTACTTGAAAAATTAGTTATACGAAGATGTATAACTATAGAAACCTAAGGAATAAGTAAAGTTTGAAAACATTGCAATGATTGCATTGACTAGTTGTACTTTATAAATTTTTTTATTAAATTTTAATAGTGAACACTGAAAATCAAAATATAGACATTGGAACGAGAACTAGAAGTTTCAAAATTTCATAATCTCATAATTACACTCAACAATGTTCAAACTTCAAAAACAAAATAGTAAATACTAGATAATAATACTAATGACTCATGACTTATGAGTCAATGGCTAATGGCCTGATGCCTCTAATCATCCCTAAGCTCCATGTCAATTCTCCTTGCAAGTTGCAGCTCAAAGCCTCAAACTCAGACTTTCACTTCATTCTTCCTCTTCAAGTTCAGATTGTAGCAATGAATTTGTGAATAAGATTGAGACAATATGTCTCTCTTATAACTTTTTTGAGAGGCCTTGGGGGTTGCGGCTGACTTAGGGTTAGGGTTAACCCTTTGAAGTGACCTTTTTCCTTTTGTTTTTAAGAAAAAATCATCAAAATAAATGTTGTGCCGAGGGAGTTTTCTGCAAGTTTCCTAAGGTGTCAAGGGATGTTTGGGAGTCTCGGGGACGTCTTAAAGTCCCCTTTTGGCGTTTCCTAGGAAGAGACGTCCAAGAAATGTCCCCCTTTTAAGGAAATGTTTGGGAAACGGCGGAGGAAACTTGGGGATGGTGGGGGGACGTTTCCTAGGCGTCCCCACGTCTCGAGGACGTCCTCGTCTCGAAGACGCCTGGTTTTTCAGGGGAGATGCGTCCTCGTGGAATACTGGTTACGACTGTTTTATATGTATTATGATATTTTCATGTGGGTGTTGTATCTGGCAGTTTTTCTTGTTTCAATGGAAAACCTCAATTAGGGACAAGATATTATATCTCTTCTCATTTTAATCAATTGGGGGATCCTTTGGTAGTTGAAGGGTTTCCTCTAGCAAAGCATAAAAGCAACTAGAGCTAAATGCTTGAAGGAAAGAAGAGAGAGGAGTGAAGAGTTGATGAATGTATAAGCGAGTAATAGTGAGTAATTAGCTGTTAATATCTGATGTCTACTTTATGCTTCTTGTAACCTTTCCATAAATCATTAGGAAGATGTTAGACAACAAAGAGTTTGTGGTGCAATGCTCCTTAGAGGAAGAAAGGAGAGGAAGCTATGCAATTGCCATTTTCGGCTGGTTTTCCTCACACTAGGGTTTTTAGGTTAAAATTCTTTTGTGCCATGTGGCTTGTTTCAATTCCTTTAATTTGTTTATTGGCTTCAAGATAAATTAATGATTTTAATGCACATTCAACTACTCTAATCCACTCTAAAACCACTGTAATTTGAAGATAAATTCAGGTAGCAGCAGCATGGATAAAGTACAATCTGTAACATGCATTATTTCCTCACAAGTAGAATAAGGTGAAGTAAAAAATGGTTATTGATTGTTATACTAGGACACACGCACACAACAAAAATACAAAATAGCTATTCTTGACTTGAATAGCAGTTGCACATAAACTGCTGAAGTTAGTAATTAATCCCAAACAGTCTAGGACAGAGGAGGACCATTGCCAAAATTGTTCAAAATGGGCGTCAGTTAGACATTTATCTTGGGTCTTCACTAAATTACAATTTATCCATCCATCCAAAACAAATTTACCAATTTAATCTCAATTAAATCAGGTAATTACATTTGATTCAATATAGAGTTTTGGCCAATTTGAACAAGGAGATTTTTGTCTATCAAGGAAATCCATTTTGGACAAGGAAGTACAGCTTGGTCAGGGAAGACCTCTTAAGTAATGTAGTCCATCTCAGATAAGGAGTGCACAACTAGACCTCAGCCCCATTTTAGGACAAGGGAAAGTAGCAAAATTGGGCCTTCTCCCAGGAGAAGGAATAATACTAGAATGAGGCCCATCTCTGCATTTGTCTATCCAGCATACTGCATGCCCATTTGACCCTAATTTTTAATTAATTGAAAATTCCAAAATATGCCAAGTTTTGAATTTCAATTAATTAAAAATTATGGTCAAATAGGCATCCTGTATGATGGATAGATGCTGCCACCCATCTCAGGATAAGGAAAATCACCAGAAAAAAGTTGTAGCTTGTAATGAGGAATAAATAGACCTCAGCACCATCTTAGAACATGGAATATACTGGGTCTAGAATCTAGATCCTATATTTGAACAAGGAATGTACCACAATCTGAGCCCCATCATGTAGAAGGAATTGCTATTGTTTTTTCATTGTAGCAACTCCCTTGCAGTCCAATTCCAATTATCATTCAGTGTGGTCAAGCTGTCCGTATGCCATTTAGTTCTCTTGGCTGATGGAGGTCAGCAATGCCATGGCCAACAACCTGGTTTTTGCTCAGGTCAGTGCTTCTAGTCACATGGTTTGCCTCCTAGTCCTGGAAGTTAGTGGGGATTAAAGGAGAGAAATATGATGAACGATGCATTTAATGAAGTTAGGTGAGGTATTTGTAGTTTTTCCGTCATTATTTTATATGACTTTGTTGCCAACTTGGCTTTGTCAGCAGCATTAATTATTTAACAAAGAAATTGTGAAGTTGGCTTGCCTGTAGTTGTAGTTTCTGAATTTAAAAATACATTTTGTAGGGCTTTGAACTTTTGAGCAAAGATAGGTGGCTCATGAATTATTGGAAATGTTTTGATGCATACTTCCACATGGAATAGGTTTCAGTCTTCAATTCTTCATTGAATTTTTGTTATTTATTTATTTTATTTGTAAGTAAATTAATGCTTCTGGATTTCTTAATTGGTTAGTATGTTGTCATTACTAAATACTGATGATATCATCATAGGTTCTGAGAGGTTTTGTTCTTGGCCCTTGTTGCTATAAACATCCTGATTTTGAGACAATTGATGAGGTGTACACATCATCAATGCCATAACAAGGGTTAGTCAGTGAGATGATATTGGTATCTTGGTGAGGTTAAATATCTCACTCTCCCAGCAGTCATCAGATTTAATGACCCAAAACAGCAAGCTACCTCTAATCTTTTAATTTCTGTTTTATTTATTAATTTACTTTATCAAGGGTTTGCTATTTTAATTTCTACTTTATTGAATAGAAAAGTACCAGATGGAATGCATATTTATTTATTTTGATACATAAGAGATATATTTTATTAATATTTAAAAAGATAAAGTTTACATACTTCTGCATATGCAGGGGAACGCCAACCATGAAACCATAAAGATTTTTCACCAGCTACCAGCAACTAAGCTTCACCAAAAAACTCCCACCAACATTACAGGGAAAAACCCATACTAAGACCCTATGCAACCTGGCCACCACTACCTACCAGAACAGGAAACCACCACCCAACCTCTTCAACTACCATACTCAGGAGAGACAAACCCGAACATTACAAAATTTACAAAAAAACCAGACTTCCACCCCCAAACCTGAACTCACAAAAATCTGTTGGCCTTGGCGAAGGCCTCAAAGTCCACTATCCAGTCGATGTCCTACACAGCCATGAGACCAAATTTTTTTTCATATACTCCATAGTGACGACAGCGATCATGCGGTGCCTCATTAAGGCCGGACCCTTCAAATCGAGCAGAAAAGGGTATATTTTCACCGCCTCGTCTGAATTCTTCAACAGCTCCTAGTCGCCAGGGCGAGGGATGCCCTTGCCCACAATTGCAATCTTCAACACCTCGTCCACACCTACTGTTAGTTTTAGACCAGAAATGTAAATAAGCAGAAATACAATACACTGAACAAAGAACACAACAATTTACCCTGGGAAAACCCTCCTCGAGGGAGAGAAACCCAGCAAAATATATCTCTTATATATAGATCGAATAAGAGCAGAAATCTGCTTTACAAATCAGACCCTTCTCAAGGGCGAACTTGATACAATAAATGATGAAAATTTCTTCTTGATACAACTGAATATAAAACTCCTTGCAATCTGATCTGTTTCTAAAGATGGTGATTTGCTGCTAAAATGCGAACTTCTTCTTGAAGGTGCGAGTTGGAATAAGAATGAATTGATGATTTGAATGAATGAACTTCACCTTGTATATATACAAAACTAGGCGACTTTTCATCTAGGTCGGCCTCTTTTGAGAAATTAAAAATAAAAATATAAAATATCATTTGTAATCAAGGCCGACTTGCCTTGGTAATCATTTATTATTTTAAATTGAGAGAAAAATATCTCCCGCCGCTATAAGCATCAACACTCCCTCTTAGCTAGGGAGGTATTTTTCCAGTAGTCTTCGTCATGGAGTCTCTCGACATGATTTTCACAATGGCTACACCCAATTGTGGAAAACCATATCTTAGTCTCAGAGATGTACAAGAGTGCATCACAGAGTCTCTCAATGTGATGTTGTCATGGAGTCTCTCAACATGACATCCACCATGGCTATTTCCATGTGTGGAAAGAAATATGTGAACAAGTGTCCATCACAGAGTCTCTCAACATGATGTTGTCATGGAGTCTCTCAACATGACGTCCACCATGGCTACTTCCATGTGTGGAAAACCACAAGTACAAAGGGTTCATCACGGAGTCTCTCAACGTGATGTCGTCATGGAGTTTCTCAACATGACGTCCACCATGGCTACTCCCATGTGTGGAAAGAACCACATCTCCGTCTTAGAGATGTTCAAGGGCTTTCACCTCATATTTCTCTGTCTCAGAGAGATATGCATTATAGCAAGGCTCACTGATGTTGAGTCTCCCTCTTGGCTAGGGCGACATTCTCCACTACTCCAAGCTTGTCCCTGAAATGTGCAAACTTCACTCTGGAAAGAGGCTTGGTGAGAATATCAGCTGTCTGATCATTAGTGCAAATGTACTTGAGTTGAATTGCTTTCCTTAGCACCATATCTCTGATGTAATGATACTTGATCTCCACATGCTTTGTTCTATCATGAAACACTGGATTTACTGGGAGCTTCACACAGCTTTGATTGTCACAATGAATCACAGTCATCTCCAATGATTGCCCGAACAATCTTGTAAGGAGCTTACGAAGCCACACTGCTTCTTGAGCTGCTACACATGCTGCAATATATTCAGCCTTTGCAGTGCTAAGTGCCACAGAAGTCTGCTTCCGGCTACACCAAGAAATCATGGCAGACCCCAAATTGAAGCAACATCCAGAGGTGCTCTTCCTATCAGTTACACTCCCGACCCAATCAGAATCAGAATAGCCTTGTAACTTTAGATCTTCACAGGAATTATATCTCAAGCCATATCTCACGGTGCCACGCAAGTATCTCAAGATATGCTTTGCTGCAACTAGATGTATTTGTCTTGGCTCACACATGAATTGGCTGAGAGCACTTACCGCATAACAAATGTCTGGTCTAGTATTGACTAGATACATCAATGATCCAATCAATTGTCTATACATGGTGAGATCTACCAAATCTGAACCCGCTGCAGAGTCACTCAACTTCTTCAAATTTGTCTCCATAGGTGTAGACATGGACTTGCAATCCATCATGCCAAATCTCTTCAAGATATCTATAGTGTATTTTCCTTGACTTAGAATAATCTCATTAGGTCTTTGCCACACTTCCAGCCCATGAAGTAATGCATAAGACCAAGATCCTTCATCTCAAACTTGGAGACTAACTCTTTCTTACATTTGACAATGAGATACTCTGCTCCAGTGAGAAATAAATCAACATAAAGAACCAATATTAAAGCCTCACCATCAACTACCTTGAAGTAAAGATTGGAATCCGCATCATTCTTGGAGAATCCTAAGCTCATCAAATATCGATCAATCCTTTCATACCATGCACGAGGTGCTTGCTTAAGGTCATACAATGCCTTATTCAATCTGCATACATGAGACTCCTTCCCATGAATCACAAAACCACTGGCTGCTCAATGTACACTTCTTCTTGAATCACACCATTAAGAAATGTAGTCTTTATGTCCATTTGATGTAACTTCCAGCCTTTAGTGGATGCAATAGCAATAATAGTCCTGATAGAAGTGTAACGACCAACAGGAGCAAATGTCTCCTCATAATCTATTCCCTCCTTCTGAGAGAATCCTCTTGCCACAAATCTCGCCTTGTGCTTCTTAATGCTACCATCAGTTGCATGCTTGATTTTGTAGAGCCACTTGGAAGACACAACTGATTTCCCTTTAGGTCTCGGAACATCCCATACATCATTCTTGATGATAGACTGATATTCTTCTGTCATTGCGTCTCTCCATACTTGTTGGTTGGATGCTTCTTCAAAACTGGAAGGCTCAGAATCAATAATGTGACTCATCAATGCCACATAACTTGGAAACTTCTGCGGTCTTTTGCTTTCCCTAAAGGTGCCTCGAGGAGCTGCATACTTTTCTGCCTCTTGCATAGTCTGTCGAGCCCATAGAGGTCTCTTCCAACCTACAACAATGTCTCTTGGCCCATCAATTGGTTCTATGGGATCAATTGGATCAGTAGTCTCGGCTGGTTCATTGGACTCCCTCTGAATCTTAGGAGTATGATCAGGAGATATGTCCATATCCTGAGTCTCCTGCCCTTCACTGTCTATCTCTATGTAAGACCCTTCAGATCTTTTGAAGGCTACTTCCTCTTCGAAGGAGACATCCCTGCTGATCTCAATCTGTTTCTGCCCTGGAATGTAGACTTTGGAGGCCTTTGAAGACTCACTATATCCCACAAATATTCCTTTCTTACCTGAAGGTTCTAGCTTTGATCTTTTATCTTTAGGTACATGAATATAAATAGGACAACCAAAAATTCTTAAATGACGAACCTCAAGTTTCACACCTGTGAAGGCCTCTTCAGGAGTCATGTTTCCCAATATTCAATGAGGAATTCGGTTTTGAACATACACGACGGTTCTGGAAGCTTCTGCCCAAAGGAAAGTCTGTAAATCTTGATCATGAATCATAGCCTTGGCTACCTCAACTATGGATCTGTTCTTCTTTCGGCAACTCCATTTTGCTGAGGGTTGTATAGAACACAGAACTCCCTCTTGATCCTTGCCTCAATGCAGAAATTACGGAAACCTGTAGAAGTGTATTCTCCTCCATTATCAGATCTCATAACTTTAATCCTTTTCCCGGACATGTTCTCAACTTGAGCCTTGAATTCTTTGAATCTATCAAGTACTTCTTCAGACTCCTTAGATTTCAAGAAGTAAATCCAAGTCTTTCGAGAATAATCATCAATGAAAATTACATAATACCAAAATCCACTCAAAGATGCCACAGACATTGGTCCACATAAATCAAAATGAACAAGATCTAAAATTCCTTTTGATCTATTGTCACTACTATGAAAGGGACTCTTGATGTTCTTACCAAGTGCACATCCTCTGCAAATGCCATCGTGCTCCAGACTGAGCTTTGGTAGCCCAGTAACCACCTTCTCCATAGATGGAAGAGCTTTGAAGTGTAGGTGAGCAAGTCTCTTGTGCCATAGCTCACTCGAACTGATAGAGTCTTGCAATAATGCCTGAACTGGATGAATAGAAGGTTTGTATAGGCTCTCTTGACAAACTCCAATCACACGAGCTGATTTGATACTAGAGTTCTTAGGCCAAACAAGAACTTTCCCTTCAAAAAAAGCGACCTGGTACCCTTTGTCCTCCAATGCTGAAATGGAGACAAGATTTCTTTTGATTCCTGGTACAAATAAGACATCACTCAAATGAAGAGGGATGCCAGAAACTAGATGAAGAGAGGTGGTCCCACCTCCTTTTACGGAATAACAAGCATCATCTCTGATTATCACTTGCAAGTTGGTTTCTCTTTCTAGTTTCTACCAAGTCTGAAAGATGCTCTCGATATCCTGTAATGTGTCGAGAAGCACCACTATCAATCAACCAAGTGTCACTGTTAGTTGGAACATTGTTTGAAAGAGCGGAGATGAATAGAAATCCCCTTGAGTCGTCTCTAGATTCCTTTTGAGGTGTCACATCATCAACATCTGTAGTAGAAGCATGTTGCTTTGGTTTTGATATGCAATCTCAAGCATAGTGACCATACTTGTCACACCTGAAACATTGAATGTGAGAGAGATCCTTCTTCTTTGGTTCTGGAACAAAATTTGATTTTCTGTCTCTATTCCTTTTGAAATTACCTTTTCTCCCTTCTCTTCTTTTCCTTCTGGAAGCTTGAGCAACAATGACATGATTTTCTTCATTATGAGAGCTTCGCCAATTTCCTCTTGTTGCCAATCTGGATTCCTCTTGAATGCAATCAACTCGAAGATGATCAAACTTAGGCAACTTAGATCTCCCACTAATGCTTTGGATAAAGGGCTCCCAAGATTGAGGAAGACCATTCAGTGCCAACATAACCAGGTCTCTATCTTCAACTATATCTTCAATGACGCATAGCTGATCTCTCAATTCAGCAATCTTCATGAAGAAGGGGATGACTGAATCTCCTTTAGCCATTCTTATATGATGGAGCTGTTGTCTCAAGGCAAGGGCTTTGCTGGTATTGTTGATCTCATACAATCCTTGTAGAGCCTCAAACATATCTTTGGCTGTCTTCATCTTGGAGATAATCGGCATTAGATGATCCTTCGCGGAGTCTATCAAGATCTTCCTAGCCTTCGTGCCATTCTTCTTCCATTGAATTTTCTCAACATCATCGGATGGCTCGGGCACATCATTTTCCACAAAATCTAGAAGATCATTTTCTTCTAAGGCAATAAGAACTCTAAATTATCAAGAGGTGAAATTTGATGCACCATCAAGCCTATCTTCGACCTTGACTCCGTTCACCATCTTCGATACTTTGATAGACTACCCTAGATAAAGAGATGACTTGTCTACTTAAACAAATCTGATCCGATCTTGCTTAAACCTGCTTTGATACCATGTTAGTTTTAGACCAGAAATGTAAATAAGCAGAAATACAATACATTGAACAAAGAACAACAATTTACCCTGGGAAAACCCTCCTTGAGGGAGAAAAACCCAGCAAAATATATCTCTTATATATAGATTGAATAAGAGCAGAAATCTGCTTTACAAATCAGACCCTTCTCAAGGGCGAACTTGATACAATAAATGATGAAAATCTCTTCTTGATACAATTGAATATAAAACTCCTTGCAATCTGATCTGCTTCTAAAGATGGCGATCTATTGCTAAAATGCAAACTTCTTCTTGAAGGTGTGAATTGGAATAAGAATGAATTGATGATTTGAATGAATGAACTTCACCTTGTATATATACAAAACTAGGCGACTTTTCATCTAGGTCGGCCTCTTTTGAGAAATAAAAAAAAAGAATATTAAATATCATTTGTAATCAAGGCCGACTTGCCTTGGTAATCATTTATTATTTTAAATTGAGAGAAAAATATCTCCCGCCACTATAAGCATCAATACCTACCAGCAAATCTTTTTGAAAAACTTTTTCTAGCAGCACTTTAGCCTCCACCTTTGGCACATGGTTATCCAGAAGGGATGCCAAGAACCTGGAAGTGATATTTGTGTTATCCCTTCCAAACTTGCTTCGGCTTAAATGATCAGGGCACAACACCATTTTCACCACCACAACCAGTAGAGAATCTATATTGTTCATATTCCTTTTAAGATGTTGGTCCAAAACCTCTCTGAAGGCCGTTTGGCGTGTTTTGGCCCCCAACGAAATCGGTGTGTCCGCACCGAAACACACCAGACCATCCACCGAAACCTCAATTATAAAGCGCGATCGCCCTGCCATCGCAGAAACCAGACACCCGCCCGATAAAACAATCCTTGCAAGAAATGCAAACCAAACAAACAAAGCCAGGTTTCAAATTGAAGCCTCCACTCACACCACGATTGCATTTAAGCCAAAGAGGACACTAGGTTTGCAATCATAATTTGATACTTCACTACAGATGATATTAATGCTAGGATTCAACACACGAGGTAGGCCGTCCTTAACCACAAATACCATACAGACTAATCAAAAGATCAGTCACATTGGCAGCTGAGCTAGTACTAATAAACCGCCACTCTATCAACTAGCCAATCCTTGATTTGAGTGCTTTAAGTACTCATAATGGGCACCACCCTGTCCGACTTCGCATTAACCCTGCCCACATTTCTTGCCAGGGTGGACTTGGAAGAGATCCTGCCACCTCACCAAGCACCAGCCAACTCACCACCACGTAACCATACTTGTGTGCCACCTATGCCAGCCGGCCAATGCCCTCCGCCAACTTGGAGGGCCGCCCTCCCATCCGCCCACAGATGGAATGCATAATTTTATATATATTAGATAGTCGTTTTTTCTTTGTATTTGATATGTTGTAATGAGAGGCTATAAATTTATAAAATCCTTAATGAAAGTCTGGATATTTTGTTATCTTTTCTGTGTTGCCTGTATTTCTGATATGTTGTATGATTAAATCAAGTGAAATTTCACTAGATGCGCCAGTACAATTTATGGTACATATGTCATATATTATAAGTTGTTTCTATATTGAAGTATGCAGACCATAATAATGGAACCATAGTTTGCAAACTTGCTTAATCACCTTTTTTGGCTGGCTGAGTTTTTTCAAGTTTAACTCATGACTTGCCAAAAATGCTGAAAAAATGTGCCTAAAATGTTGAAAATACTTGGCCTGCATGTGCCCTTACATGCAAATGTACCCGTGTGCAACTGCAAATGCCTTCATAATTTGTTTTTTTGTTTTTGCGAACTTCCCAGTGTTCCTGTGATGCTCTTGCGACTGTAAATCACAGCTGTTTAATGTAAATCGTGACTGTTTGCAGCTGGTATGTTCCCATTTACTGACTCTTGCAGCCTTTTCTTGATAAAAAATCCTACCTATTTTGCATAGAATTTTTTTTTTTTTTAAAAAAACTTGCTGAGTTTTTTCTGCTCAGTTTTCAAATTTGGGTCTGCTGAGTCTAAGTCGAGTCCAAGTTTGTGAACTATAAATGGAACAACTTCGAAAAAGGGGAAACCAGTGCCAAAGCCATCCCTATTAGAAGACTGCAGTCATCTCGCTAATAATATACAGTTTGATTCTTCAATACGAATCAGCAAACTCAGTTATCTTCTTCTTGGACTTAAGAAACAAGGTGGAAGCCCTTCTTATGACAGCTGTGAGTCTTAGTGTTGCACTAGAAATAACAATGCTTTGGCATTATTCTTAAAATCTACTTTTTGTTTTATAATATTTGTTGAATCCTAAATCAAACTCTCTTTTATGCCAGTGACGGAACCTATTAAAAAGGAGATCTCCATTTGAATCTTCAAAGTTAACCTTGTTGATGGATTTATCAAAAAAAATCTCAAATTCCAAACCATACCCTTCAACTTTTAAACCAAGAATAGAAAAATGATTTGAAATGTTTTGAAGCTTCTTAGAGCCACACAGAGGATTTCTTGGGAATTAGACAAAATGTTTGAATTGAAATCTAGTGAATCTAGCATGGAAGAGTTGATACCAGGCTGTTCTGTGGAGCCTGTTTATAAAAAAATTTGTCATAATTTGCAAGGAATGGAGATCAATGAGATTGCTTACTACTTCATGATCTAGTTTCTTTGCCTGTAATTTTCTTATTTGGTGTTTTTCTGGTTGCAGGTGATGGATGTTTTCAATAAGATTTCTGAGCTTTTTCCAGGCATGACAGGCTCTCCTTGATAGTCTTGAAGAAGAGTTAGATGCACATATAACTGCTTTTCAGGACTTGTGAGCAGCACATAATACTTAACTTGCAAGAATAGAGATAGGTTAAGTGGCAATTTTTTGGCATCATGAAGTTTTGTGTAACAAATTGCACTTTTGTAATCCTTGCTGTATATCAAGGTGAACCAAAAAGCTTTTAGGTCCCCTTGCAGCCTGTGATCCGATGATTGGCAAAGTTTGAGAGGGCTTTCATCAAGGGATGCTCCTGAGTGGGCCTAAGAATGTTATATTTGTGAATTTGCTTCAGTGTATGTGCATTAAGGAGAGGTGTGTTGGGAAGTATTTTTTTGACTAATTCTTTATATGTAACCACGTGAGTAGGTCTATTATCACGTCAAATTGGATATTTAATGGGAGTTGCAGGGTTAGGAAGTACAAACTAGGGGTCAATCTCAAACTCCTTATATATTCTGCTTAGTTGAGGTCAGAATCTTAGCAGGGAATAATACTCAAAGCAATCTTGGATTGTAAATTTGATATTTTATTATATCTATGTTTACTTTAACTACTACTTCACATTAATGAAACATGCGATGGGTAAAATTTCAAAAAAAAAAAATTCAAATTTCTGCCTATTGCATATGTAATTAATCATGGGACATGAATTAATCATCATAAATATTTTAGATAAAAGTGAACAGAAATATTCGAAGTTTAAGATTTCAGATGATAACATGAAATTTCTGCCGAGAACAAATGCATTAGAACAATGTATGATAACCTAGTTGCTCCAAAAAAATAGCAAACTAAAAAATTTATGAACACATTCAAGCTATTTCATTCCAGAAGTCTGCAAGGATAAATGCAATGAAGTTGGATCTATAAAAAACATGAGAAGAGGATGACAACTCACCCTCCAAAATGTGTAACTCATGGAATGACATTTTTAATCCAAAAGGGAGGTGCCTGTCCTAAGAAAGAGGGTGATGCCTTGCACTTAAAAAAAAAACATGCATAACTCAATGTAAGTTGTAGCGTCCCCAACAAATATTAATGCAATATATTCTAGCTTAAATATTGAACTAGAACCTTACAAAAATTTAAATTTGTATCAATGTTTACTCACATCATCGACAACTTGGAAATATGTAAAATCACATCTTACAAGACCCTAGATTATATTGATGTTTACACAATTACTTTAATATTTCATTATTATTTTTTAAACCTCACCATTAAGTGATAAAGGGGCAAATTTTAATCTATTCTCTACTTAAATCTAGCAAGCCTAGGAAAGTTACGTTTCATTTTTGTGTTTACATGGATAATCTAGATCATGAATTAAGCCGACAATGGAAGGTAAATTGCAAATTGTATTTATGTTAAATAGGTTGGAAATGTTTTATAGAACGTTGCTACCATAACAATAATAGACCAAAATATAATAATTGTAATAATAACAAACCCATGGTTACACAATCACAATAACAAATTGATACAATGCTTACAAATAACTCATATTATAGATAATCTATTATATTAAATGAGATTGTAAAATGTTTGAACTCTTTTATAACAACTATGGCAAATTGAAACACAAATGTTTACATACATGACAATCATGTGTTGCCTACTCAGTATCAATGATACTCATGACGATTAAATCTCAAATGTGACCTTTGAGTGAGAACCACTCCAAGGACAACATTAAGAACTCCCCCTCACCCCCCCTCCTACCCCACCCCCACTCCCCACTCCCCAAAAAAAAGGTGTAAAAACTTGATGAATCTTGTATAATTGTCGAAAAAAATATTAGTTTTAGTGGCAATTTTTTTTTTTTTTGGGGAAAAATATAAATTCAATTGGTGAATCTTTTGTAATCAGTACAAGTTTGTATAAAATCTTGGTAATTATAATTTTCTTTTGAAACCAATAAAATATTTTCATTGGCCATTAAAACTTGTTTTCAAACTAACAAAATATTTTCATTGGCGAAGTAAACCTGTTGTCAAACCAATACAATCTTCTGTGGTGAATTAAACTTGTTTTCAAATCAATAAATTTTTTTGTGGTGAATTAAACTTGTTTTCAAATCAATAAAATTTTCTGCGGTGAATTAAACTTGTTTTCAAATCAATAAAATATTTTTCGTTGGTGAATTAAACCTATTTTAAAACTGATAAAATATGTTTGTTGGCAAATTAAACCTATACTCAAACCAATAAAATATTTTCATTGGGGAATTAAACTTGTTTTCAAACCATTAAAATAATTTTGTTGGCGAATTAAACTTGTATTAAAACAATGAAATATTTTTGTGGCAAATAAAACTAGTAATGCTAGTAAAAATCATAGCATGGGTGGTGAAAATATCAAATGCTATATATCATTTTATTCTAGGATGAATTTTTCACACCCAAATTCCTACATAAAGTCTCCGAAATGAAGACAAGTGTTAACATAATTATAAGTTCTGATCAGTAGTAAGTGAAATTTATTGACTTGTTAGTGGATATTGATAATGTTTAAAGTACAAGTCATTTAATTCTCTATCTTTTCAATGTTTAGAAGTACTCTGTCTGAAACCAAATGTCAATCCAAACAACATTTGCAATGGCTCTCCCATGTGTCGACAAAGTGTGAATATAGCAGTTGGAAATTTGGCTCACTTTTCAATTAAATTTAAATTTAAAACATGTAAATCGAGGTAAGATAACAAGATGAAGATCTTTGATCAGATTATGCAATATCTTTTGTATTAAATATTTTAACTATCGACTCGTGCTTTACCATATTGGGATGTAGAACCAAGGTACAAATTTTTCTATAAATTCAACTAGCATTATTGATGAAGTTCATCATAATCTTGATTAAAGCTCTGGTTCGAAAATCATCATGGAATTTGATACACCAATTTGTCTAATCAGTTCTCGACGAAAACTAGCCTTCCTAGGATCAATTACTAGCCAAAGGCTTACACAGATTTTAGGTTACATAGCAGATGGACTATAGTCTTTATCAAGATGGTGTTGGGCTTCAAATTTGTAGAAGCTAGAGATACATATTGGGTGAACACTATTATTTCTTCACGGTTTGTGGCTTCTTTACTAGACATTGGAGTTTCGTAGGTTGATGTCTTGTTCTTGGTGAGTCTAATGGTTCGACATGATTATCTAGTAGGCCTAGGGGATGTTTTGGTTACCACACACATTGGAGTGGGAATCCTTGCACCAAGGGATATTCCATGTTTCTTAAATGAAGGAGCCATTGTAACCTGTCATCCTTTTGTGTTGAAGTTCCACAATGTCACTTTAGTGGGACATTGTTAGTTGGTCACCGTGGGATATGGTTTTCTGGGAATGAAGTTTTGTCATAATTTTGATAAATGTATCTAAATAAATTTATCATAATTTTGATAAATGCATGTGAATATTTCCATCTGCTACTAGGAGGATTTTGTTACTCAGTAACTTTCTCATGTACATTTTGCAAGCACCTTTATATGTGCTACATTATCAAAGATATAAATGTCGACATGTATATTTATATTATTTCTATTAATATTAGTTTTATATTATTATATATTTATTCTATGTTATTAGAATCAAACTTGTTTACAAATAAAAATTAGTGTGGGTGGAAAAAATATCAAATGCCATGCTTCTATTCCGAGATGAATTTTCCACACAATCAAATTCCTACATGAAGTCTCTGGAATGGAGACAATTGTCTAAACATATTTGGAAGTGAGTGAAATTTATTCACTTGTTAGTGGATATTGATAATGCTTAAGGTACAACAAGCCATTTAATTCACATGTGTTATTGCCAAGTATTGATGTTTTCGTTCTTTAATTTTTCAGTTATATATTTTATGGCCGACTCTTCTTTTTGCCTACTTTAGAGCTTTTGTTCTTTTTTCCTACTTCTATAATTTTATTCTTTTGACTTGGGGGTTTGAGTTTAGAGTGTTTATCCCTTGTCGCCATTGGGAAGTGAGAAAATTTAGCTTTCTCAAGGGAGAAGCTACGTTGTGTTTTCTTATATCAATGTGATCAAGAGGAGTCAACTATTACAATAGTGGATGGTAGAGATTTGCTTCATAGTTATCCTTCAGCTCTCCCATCTGAGGTTGCTTCTTTATTTGTTTCAAATTTAATGGATATTCTTTGGTGTGCAAAATTGGTCAAGTTCCTCGTTAGGAGTTATCTCCAACCTTTTGTCTTCTCATTTTTTGCTCTTTCTGAAGCTTTGGAGAGCTACAATCTTAGCTTTGGTTTATCCATGGTGGGACCAGGTGGATTTCTTGACATGGACAAGCTACTAAATGGTGATAGTAGTGTCTCAATTCTATATGCAATGGTCAAAGGACTTGTTGACCACAACCCTTCTGATTTTAGTAGATCTTTGAATGATTTACGTTATGTTGTCAGTGAATCATTATATTTTGAGTCATAATATTTTAAATTCATTTCATTTTCTCATAAAGCACGCTAAAGAGGACCTGCATGCATGTCCTCTCTTTCCACCACCTTTTGATCTTGCAAGCTCAAGTGAGAGTTGTATTGATTAGTCTTTTGTATTGATGTAATATTTTGCTTAATTGCTTCAATTTCAATATAAATTTTATTGTGTATTAAATTATTAATCATCTGTAACAACATTTTGTCATGGTATGGAGGTCATGGTCAATGTTTTTGTGCGTGGGCCTTGTTAGGCCCTAGTTGTATGATGTATCTAGCTTTTGTAAACATTATTATTTTTGGATTAATATAATATAAAATTTGATCTATTCCCATTTTCTTAAGTTGTAATAAAAAATTAAAACTAATGTACATAAATTTTTCATTGTTTGATGAACATTCGATGGACAACTGCAATTGCATTCTAGAATGAAATGTGTGAAGCACTAGACTTGCAAAATCGAACCTCTAGAATCACCCTAGAACCGTTAGGTTTACAAAGATAGTCATTTAACCTTTTATTCATGTGTGTTATTAAAAACTTAAAAACCCTTACCTTTTAGCCCCGCGTTATAATCCTTGATTACCTTTTTTGGTCGCACTAAGTCATAACCTTATGTCCCACTTGTGTCGTGAGATTCCCGGCCCCCTTTATTTCCTAGTGCTCACTTAAAAATACTTTTCTGTATATGTTGAAAATAAATCACTTAAGTGAACCCATGCTTTATATCTTCAATATAATCAACATTTCTTCAATATAAAAAAACAAAAAATCACTAAGAGGGAAGCCATGAAATGACAAAGTATGACACATGATTTCTTTTTATTGATTTCCATAATTCCGTAGGATTATTGTTCATTGAAGAAAATTGGTTGTGGAACTGTGAATTAATGACATATGTACTTTCATGATGTTCCTAATTTAATGTGTCATTGAGAAATCTTTAAAAAATAAGAAATAATTTTCTCTTATGATCTGAAGTGAGTGAAATGTATTGATTTGATAACTTGATATTGAAAACTGCATGATGTCCTGTACATGATGATGTCATGAATCCAATTATCATTCGAAATAAGATTTATAAATAGATTTCATATATGCTCACTTAAAAATACTTTTTCGCATGTGCTGAAATTAAATCAATTAAGGGAGCCCATACTTAATATAGTTCCCTTCACTTAGCAAACCTTTTTCACTAATCCACAAGGTAAAATTCACCAAGAGGGAAGCCGCGAAAATGACAAAAAGCATGACACATGATTTCTTTTTATTGATTTCCGAAATTCTGCGGGATTATTGTCCATTGAAGAAAATGTGGTTGTAGAACTGCGAATTAACGCCATATGTACTTTCATGATGTTCTTAATTTAATGTGTTAGTGGGAATTCTTTAAAAGATAATAAATATTTTTCTCTTCTGATTTGAAGCGAGTGAAATGTATTTATTTGATAACTTGATATTAAAAATTACACGACGTACTACACATGATGATGTCATGAATCTAGTTATCAATCGAAATAAGATTTGTAATAGATTTCATATTGTTTGAGTGCTTATTTCTTGAGGTATTCTCAAGTGACAATTATAATATGCATGTAACCAAACATCAATCAAATAACATTGTAAGTGTCTCTTGTTACCACTCGTTCAACTAACAAGATTTTTGTCCTTTAGTGCATGAGATCCTCAAGGTTTTCATCCTCAAATCTATGTTCTTGAATGCTAGGGTTCATAACAAATTTTGTTTACGGTTTTGAATCTTTCCTAATAATATTTTGTTTTTACTATAAATACTTAATACCCTAGAAAGATGTTGAAACTTGCATTAAATGCCAATATCTCTTGAAAGGTATGTGACAAAGAGCATCCATATTTAAAGGTGCCATTTCCCTTTGAATTTTATCTAAAGCCCACAATGATGTGCACACAAAGGTATTGGGGAGGTATAGAGGAAGATAGTGGAAGCTTCCAACAACTCCCAACATTAATGGCATGAAGATCTATAGCTACAATGTTAACTATCACATTAATGGTAGTTAGGGTAGTTTACATTGCTCCTGGAGCAAAAAATACATGTGGAGCCATGTCCTCCAAGTATATAATGTCATTGGTGATATAGCACCTATTGTTGCCTGGATTTGCATATGGTTCATTTGCATCTGGTTCAACAATCCAAGCATACAATGACAATGATCTCAAGGTGTGTGATCTTCTTGTTGAGGTCAAACCTCTAGAGAAGGTTGGCTTTTTTAAGCCTAAATGCAATGCGTTGAGCCAACCCTACACAGATTAAACTAAAATCTAATATTACTCTAATGACTTGCAAGGGAAAAAGGAGAAGGAGAATGTAAAAAAGGAAAGGGGGGTGATGCACCAAGACTTAGTTCACTCCATTTTTCCTTAAAAGCACAAGAAAATCTTCATAATTGACAAGAGATCACACAAATTCTATTAGAACATTATTAAAAGGTAAAATATGAAGATGATACAAATGTAAGAGGGATAAGATGTCTAGAATTAGATTATAACAAACATAAAAATACTAAAACCCACATAATCAAACTTACACTTAAAAGACACACGGTATAATAGCCATAAATGGAGGTAAAATATCAGTCTTTCTATTGATTGCAAGGCTGAAGCATACATTTCCACTTCAAAGAATAACAAATTCTATTATAGATAAGTTTTCTATTTTTGCTCTATTAGTTGGAACCCCTTTGAATGAGAATTCTTGGGTCCTTAATACCCACGAAGGAGAACACCAAAGCATTAATAAATTTCATGGTACACTAAGAGTGCCCATGCCCTAACTGTCATTCCTACTAATGCGTTGTAGAAATGTGTCACCTCAAAATTTGATTTGGTTGGTTGGAAATGTGAAAGAACATTCCCTACACCACTCACCATATCTGAGCATTAATGGAATGTGAAATTCAATGTAGAGATCAAGAAAATTACCTAAGAAATCCACTACAACAACTTAGAGATGGTGTGCTTGACAAAGTGGTTAATAGTAATAAATTAAGTACAAGTGAGCCCAATTTCCCTAGTTTAAATCCATGAAAAATTGCATAAAGAAATGTTTTTGGGGCCATTAGATTAAATATGGTAGTTATAGAGTGTTAAAATGCATTAATGGCGAGATTTTGGACATTCTAGTACCTTTGCAAGGTTTTGAAGTGCAAGTGAGCCTTTTGTTGAAGTTTCTATTTAAACTAGATTTGTAGAAAAATGCCTCTAAATTGAACTTGCAAAGAACTCCCTACAAATTGGACATGCAGAGAAATCCATCATAATCAAACCTATCAACTTCCTAGTATCTTGGTGTCTGATTTGGGATAAAGGTTTCAATGACGATGTCAAAAAAAGAATAGGGTGATGACATAATGACATCATAGTGGACTGGGGTTGATCAAGATGGGATAACATTAGCATGACGTCAATAGGGTGGGATGACATTAGAAAAGTGGGATTGTGGTAGCATGTAGTTGGATTGGATATGTGGGAAAATCCCACATAACAAATTAAGAGAAATAACTTTGAAAGATTCATTCAATTGGACAAGTAATCTCTGCAAATAATTGATTATGTACAAGGGTGGATGACATCATCATTGAAAGGTTTACGAGAAAATGCGATTGAATTAGCTTGAAGTGCAACATTGAAAGGTTCAGTTCAGGTTGCAAAGGAATCTCTATGCAAAGGGATAACATCAACTAAGTGGCATGCAAAATTTTCTAAGTGAACCCAACTTATGAACAAGTTTAAGAATCCAATTTTAGATGGACCTCAAACTTTCACAATTCTTTGAATTAGCTTTATAAATGGTTGAATGTGGAAAAAAAAGTAAACCTGACACTTAACTTTTTAAAGGTTCAGTTTAAATAGAGGTCATTTTTTCCAAAGGACTTGCATGTGAAAAAATTGAGTTGAAGTGGATTTGCGGAAAAGGTGAAGGGAATTGGATTTATGGGGAAATCTAATTAAACCAAATACTTCACTTTTGAAAGGGGAAGATAAGATGGAAGTCAAAATTTCACAACCTTTAAACTTTTGCTCTTAAATTTGACTTTATGAGAACTATTAGGTGTGGGGAAAGCTAAGTCATTTGGTTTCTAAACTTTCCATAATTGTAGTTCAAATGGAAACTAGTTTTTGTGAACAAAGATTTTGTGGGAAAATCAAAGTGAAACAAACCTTGTAGGAAAAAAAAGTGAATTGGATCTTCATATTTCAAAAGGGGTAGTTTTCTTAGAAGCTAGATCTTCACAAATATTGACTTTTATGGGATTTTGACACTGAATGAAACATGCAAAAAGGATTGTGTGAACTAGCCTTTGGACCAATTAAAGAGGTAAAACTCACAAGGACTATCTCCTTCGTCTTAAAAAATTTGGGGAGACTTTCAAAAGGAACAAGGCTCTAATTTTGGATGCTCCTATCCAATTGTGATAAAATTTTAGCACAAGGCTACCCAAATTTAATGCCTAAAAAATACATAATTTTTTGAGTGCCGAACTCAAACAAGCCAACATTTTTGTGACCTCTAGGGGGTGTTTACCTACTAAACACTAAGATCTACTAGCCTTATGAATCAATTAGGTATGAATTTATAATGAACTTACAAACAACAATGCATGACTAACCCCACAACAAACTAGAAAATATTCAAAACACAAGCAAAAGGGAGAACATGTGTAGGTTGCACTTGGAGGAAAACAATACAAGTAAAAGTTATACATTCTCCTAATAAGAATGTGATGTGTGCAAAAACACTTCTTTACAAAAATAACTAGTCTAATACATACATGATTTGTTAAATCCTTAATGCCAAACTGTCCAACAAATTGCTTCTATCAAAGATGAGTCTTTTAAAGGAGTTGATCTCTCTCAAACCATAGTTTCCTTCACTTCCCAATTGCAACAAATGAATCCCCATGTCAACATGAATCATATCACAAACATTGTCCATGTAGTGAAAACTCACTCCATCATCAATCTTGTCATTGCAAGACAACCACAAAAAATAAGTGCTATGTTTATTTGATGATGCATAAGGTGTGCACATAGCAAGATGGGTAATTTTTTTTTAGAAGTAGATCAACGCCAAAAGAACTAGGGATTTTGGAGGGACAACAACCTTCTTCACATAAGGGCACGTTGTTGTTGTAATAAATAACCTTATGACATGAGATGAAGCAAAAAGAAAATGCTCTCGAATCACATTGCAATGGAAAATATGCCATACCAACCTATTGATCTACAAAAGGAATCTCTTCCTCTTGTACACCAAATAGAAAAATCTATAACTTTTACATATTATAAAGTTGAGCAACAAGTTGATTAGCTTCTTGACTCATGTGCTGTTCAACATCTTTAATACTAGTATGTCGGTCCTAAGTGAAACATTAAAATTTAGGCACCTCATCATCCCCTGCATAATAGATCATATCTTTATTTTGAATGAAAACCTCATACTCAACCTTGTTAATCTTAGGGACAATAGGATTCCAACATACCTAACTAATTACATGTATTGATGCACATTCTATCAACATAAACTTTAGCTCCATGAGATACTTCAGGTGAAGAACTAAACTCTTTAGGTTGTCCCACCATTTCAATTTCTTCTTGGTGACTAATAGTGACACATTTTTTTTTAAAAGCCAAATGCATGACACAATCTATCCTTAGTGTCCACTATTGCAATAGTGTCATTTTTTATGGTTTCATCTTGATGTGCAACTATGGTGATGCCATCCTTGTATACACAATCACCATTGACAACCTCAAAATCAGAAAAGGAACAAAGGAAGGTAAGATATCAAGCATTATTTTTCTTTTTTCACCATTTTCATCACAAACTAATATATATTTTGGAGAATTAGCTACATTGTTTGATTCATCTAAATTTTATATGCTGCATACACATTCTTCCTTGTTCATATTATTGTAATGAACAACAGGGGAAAACTTCCCATCACCAAGTCGGAAATCATCATTGGTCTCATGATGGTGATCAAAGAACATAAATTCTTGTTGATTAGCATCACAAAAATCACCCTTGTCTCACACCTTCTCATTACTAACAACCTCATTTGATCCCAATTCATTAGGATGAAATCACCCTACACTTATTCTTTCCTTAGCACCCCTTCTTGACATGATTAAACTTTCCATTTCGGGAGTGTTTCCGCATTTTGAACGATCAGAGCTTGGTATTCAACCAAAATGTTCTATGCTAGAATAAGATATTTAGAAGAACTTGCAATAGCTGGGTTAATGGCATTTTAGGCCTTTAAACATATCTCAACTAGTTTTTTCCTTGCACATTTCCTTTATAGGGTTGCTTGTTTTGTTGATAGGCCTAGTTGAAAGGTTGATCAAGTCTTTATTTTGGGCATGTTTCCTCTTTAAAGATACTTGTTCATTTCCAAAAAATTGTAACAAAGTTGTGACCTCATAAAAATAATTGAAAGGAGTAACATATGTAGTTGGTTGATTTGCTGCTACTATAGGCATAGGTGCCAAGATGGGTTCGATGGGTGGAATCACTGGGAATAAGAGAACTGGAGGTCTAGGAGCTATTTTGTAACTTGTATTAAACATTTGAAACTCTTATGGATATATCATATAGGAACTCAATAAATTCGTTCCTACTATGGATTGAACCATAACAATGCCATTAAAATAGTGCTAGGGGAAGGCTTCACTAATGGTGGGTTTCTATCCCATTTTTCGGAATATAAAATTAAAGTTCACTATGAACTCATGATGAGCTATTTTGATGGTAGTTAGTTGTTATATCAAGGATAAATGGTCACTCTTATCCTCAAACTGTTGGGAAGGTTTCTCTCCTAATTCATCCTAGTTATGAATCAAACTAGGTCGTAATCCCTTATACCATTATAGGGCTTTCCCTTGTAAGAAGTCAACAAGAACCCTCACAAATACATTATATTGTGTGATATAATGAGCATAAAATATATTTGTAGCATCTTGGATGTGTTCTATAGGGTGGCAGACCTAGGAAGAACCATTGGTAGTGGGTGTAGAACGTATCCTTGACTGAACTCTTAAATATGGTGAAGGTTGTTTGTTGAATTTTTCTTTCTTATTGAAGATAAAAGTAAATTTGAAGATTTAGAATTCTTACTTTACATGATACTCTAGTTTGTATCTTTAGTTAGCATGAATGATCAACATGGTTTGAAGCCAAGAGAGTGGATTCACCAAGTGCTTGCATGTGTGTCCAATGACTAAACTACTAAGATCAACACAAATCTTCTTAAAAAATGATATAAATCTCATAATATTGGTCCCATCAGACCTACCATAAACTATTGTCGCTTGAATTTGTATTGTTGTTGAACTTGGGGTTCAACAATGCAAGGATACAATGGGAATGATTTCAAGGTGTGGGACCTTGTTGTTGAGATCAAACCTCCAGAGAATGTTGGTACATTTCTAAGCCTAGATGCAATGTGTTGATCCAAATCAACACAAATTAAACTATAATATAACCCTACTCTAATGAATTGCTTGAGGGAAAAGGAAGAGGGTGAATGAAAAAAAGGAAAGGGTGGTGATGCCTCAAGACATAATTTTCTACAACTTTCCTTAAAAGAATAATAGAATGTTCAAAATTGACAAATAATCAAAAAAGTTCTATTAAAACATTGTTAAGAGGTAAAACATGAATATATTATAATTGTAAGAGGGCCAATATGTCTACACTTAGCTTATAATAGGCATAAAAGAGATTAAAACCCACATAATGCAACATACACTCAAAATATACACAATATAACAACCATAAAATGAGACAAAATATAAGTCATTTTATTGATTGCAAGGCTTAAGTATAAATTTTCACTTCAAAGAATAATAAATTAATTATAGAGAATTTTTTTCTTTTTTCTCTATCTATTGGAACCCCTTTGAATGAGAAATTTTGGTTAGGAGTGCACTGTTATTAGCCATGTGCTAATTTTAGCCTAGTATTAATTTAGTGGTTACATGCCTATTCTTAGGCTCACTTATTTTTAGGGTCCACTAAATTTAGTTGGCTAGTTAATTATATGCATCTCCTTATTTTGAGTTAACAATAATCACTTCAACTATTTCTTTGAATAGTTTATGTTTTCAATCTCATAGGTGGACTATGTGCTTGTCTCATGTGGCTCAATATCTGGTATTGACATTCTTCCTAGAGATCTTGGATAATCATACATGGTATTAGAGCCATTCTAAAATTTGGGTGCCGATTCAATTTTTTTGTAGATAATAAATATATTTTGTAAAAAACATAGTCAAGATAACACAGTGTGGCCATTTTCCCTACAAATTAATGTTTTTGATCAACTTGCATCTTTTTCTTTTCACGAAGAAAAACACTTTCTAGATTTTGATCATAGCATCAAAAAATTGTGGGTATCTATTAGTTTTTAAATACAACATACAAATTTTGCGAAAACTAAATAAGAAGTGTCCTAAGCCATTGTTGATGAAAAAATAAATATTGTAATAAATTTTGATTGGTAAATTGAAATTGAGTACTATTTTTTTCAAAAGTTCATATTTTTTCATTTCCAATCCATTGAACCTAGTTGCATTGTAAAAAACACTAAATTATAAAGTGCTAAAATATTGGGGGATTACACAAGCATTTTGTAATCATGTACTAAGATAAAGTTCCATTTTGGGGGGAGGTTCACCATGGTTTTTAATATCTATTTCCATAATTTTGTTGTCAAACTAACTTTAAAGAACTATTTGTCTTGGAAACAAGGGGTAAGGAATCATTATCTTGAGCAAGATGTATTTCTCTATCTTCTTGGACTTGTTCTTGACCCAAGTGACTATGAATATAAGAATGCATGATTTAAAAATAATGACATGGTCTATGGAATAATATGTATTACTATTTTAGAGGATTTTCTACATCACATAGAGCACACTACGTATCCTTTCACTATTTAGACCATTTGTTAGAATTATTGTCATTAATGTCAAACTAGTTGTTAGAATTATTGTCATTAATGTCAAACCAGATGTTAGAATTATTGATATCAAATTGATTATTGGAGATTGTCATTGATGTCAAGGAGTTCATAGATTGAATATTTTTAATAGAAAAAGTAGTTTTCATCATTATCATTGATGTCAAAATCATATAAACGAGATTGTTGGCAATATAAATATTTTGTCAATAGAAGAAATGATAAATCATAAATGGCCATAGGCCACTAATCATTATTCTTGATTGTTGAAGATGTATATTCACTTAGAAAATCTCATGAGGAAGTCTATCATTATAAAAGACCACTTTGTATTTAATTACCCAAGGCAACAATTATATATACATAAGGCAAAAATAACATTTTATAAGTTATAATGATTTATATCTACAACAAGATTAATGATGACAAAGGAACATCGATTAATACATATAAAAAGGCAGTGATTAAATTAATATAAAGAAAAAGTTATGATTATGTAAAGAAGTTAATAATAATAAAGGCAATGCCTAAGGAAAATAAGACAATGATTGGGAATCAAGTCTTAAGGAAATGGTTAATATAAGAAAAGGTGAAAATGATTATGTGTTGTGAAAAGATAGTAATCAAAGTTAAACAAGTAGTGGTTCATAATAAAAGGTTTGAATTGAGTTTAAAAAGGGAAGCAATTGGAATAAGTGTTAAGGATTAGTTTGTTAACAAAGGACACACCCATTCAAAGGGTTGTCTATTTACTAAGAGATGCCTCCCTTCACATAGAGGCATATGCATATAAAAATACATAAGTTTTTGTGGAGAAGATGAAGGTGTGTGAAAGAAAAAGGATATATAGATTAGACACATACAAATATACATATAAAGATATTGAAGAGAAGTTAACGCATATATAGAAGGGAAGCTCGTGCAAATATTGAAGGGGTATATATAGATTTAAGAAGGAATATATATGAGAATAATTGCATTGAATTTGTGAAAAATATATTATCATCAAGAAGATCTTTATGAAGGAATAGAAAGAGTTTTCCATTCATTGAAGAAGACATAGTGTGTGTGAAGGATACAATATATGAGCACAACAGATCTAAATGAGAGGTCTATAGAAGATAATTCAAGTCAGTTTTTATGAAGACATTATAAGAGTTTACCATCCATTGAAGAATCATAAAATTCGAGAAGGATAAAGTAAAGTTGTGAAGATATTATATGTATATCATTTGTTGAAAGAGCAATTTAAGAAGGGGAAATTCTTTTTCTACTATGGAGGTTAGTGCCTCTAGTAGGTTGGTGCCTACAAATTGGAGAAATTGGAGTTTCCTAGGGGTTGGTGCCTCTAGTAGGTTGATGCCTACAAAATTTATAGAAAGAAGTTTGTAAAATAGATTTATATAAAAGCGATATTTTTCCTTGGTTTTTTCAAGCAAAGGTTTCCACGTAAATTGTGTGTTTCTCTTATGTCACATAATTGTTAGATCGTACATGGTTTTTATTATTATGGTTGATTAAGTTTCAAATTGAAATGACTGTATTATACTGATTCACCCCCCTCTTAGTATAATTGTGTGCTCATCACCATCATCCTACAATTTTATAGAGACTTTAAATATTCATTTGACAATAATGTTTCTTTGGACGACTAGGCTTTTGTGGATGATACAAGACTTATGTTACCCCATCTTATGTGGAAAAATTCTCATGGGATGATCAATTCTTTTGGTTGATATACATTAATACCCAATATACAATACTTGTTGCTACTTTAGAGTTTAGAGTTTCTTCTTCAAGATATTGAAATGATTCTTTATAGTAGGGTCATTTATGTCTTATGGATTCACTTTATTCAGACCAATTTCTACTAGAAATCTCTTGTTTGTAGATTCCCACATTGCATATTTGGAAGATATTATTGATGATATTTATCTTCTATTTGATGAAAATTATATCAATGTTATTGTCACTCTACATCTTTGGATCTTTCTCTTGTCTTTCTTACATCAGCTTCTATAGTGATAAATTTTATCGATATAAATGAGTTGACATATCCAACTTAGTCATCATCTATTTTGACATCCTTTACAACAATATCAAATTCTCATCAATCATGTTGTCACCATACATCTATGGTTCATGTGCTTGAATCCTATATGGTACTTGATTCATTTGATTAGCATTTGACACAATTTAGCATCATCTTGGAGATATTTGAGAACCATTTGAAGAAATCATCATGAGAATCATCATCTAGGTCTTTGGATCATGTGAAAAATTAAGAGAATTTCATTCTTCTTCTTGCATATTCTTATATGAAACAGGAATATCACTTCCACCTATTTGTAGTTCACTGTCTTCCACAAGGGATAAATGTTGTTTGACATTCAAGGATTACATTTTTTATTCTTTTTTGACCATCATTCAACACTATAGGATCTATCATCTTATGGGGAAGCTCCATCATCTCTCTCATTATTTTTGGTGTTAGTTCTTATAGAATCACATCCTTTTCCTTAGATGTTGAGGGGGAGCCTTTGTACACTCTTATTCTTTCTCAACATGATAATTTGTCATAATTTGACATTGGTGAGCCATCTTTGTATTTGGGTTATGTTCTACATCAATTTCTACAAGGTTTTGGATTGTCAGCTTCACCAATGTGCCTAAAACACCTGACTTGATCATGAAAAATCTCAATGTCAACATGGGGAAACCTAAGTAGAATATAGAGATATCACACATCTTTATATTTCTTCCCTTATCTTCCTTTTAGTAATGTGAATAAATCCTACAAATATTCTTGATTTTGTTTCTTCCTAAGGGGAGGAATGCTGTTCGACATGATTGAATCATCTTCAACATTCAGTGTCGAGCATCTACCATCATTGCAGAAGACTCTAATTTGAGAGGGGTCACATAGCCTCTCTTCTTCTTCTTTCTTATGGTGGGGACTTCTTCCTCACATGAGTTTTTTCTCTTCTCATTCTTCTAGAGATCTATTTTTGTATTTTCTCTCTTTTAGAGGGAATTCTTCTCACTAGGTTTTCTCCCTTTCTTTGCTTTATGAGAGATTGCATTTTACTTGAGTACCTCATTAGGTCTAGTTTCTGAGACCCATTTTCATTTTGGCCACCTAAGCTATGCTTAAGGGGGGTGTTAGTGTAAAATTAAGATTTCTTTGGAGTACACTATTCTTAGCCATGTGTTATTTTTAGCCTAGTCTTAGTGGTTACATGCCTATTCTTAGAATCACCTATTTTTAGGGTTTACTAAATTTAGATGACTATTTTTCTCTATATATCTCCCTATTGTGAGTTAATAATAATTATTTTATCTATTTATTTTCATATTCTATGTTCTCAATCTCGTTGGTAGAGTGTGCACTTGTCTTGTGTGGCTTAATCTTTGGTACTGTCATTCTACTTAGAGATCATGGCTAATATTACATTGGGTCCTTAATACCCACCAAGGAGAACACCAAATAAATAATAAAATCCATGGTACATTCCATAGAGAGTTCCCATGTCACAACTTCCATTCCCACTAATGCTCTACAAAAACATGTACCCTCAAAATCTGATTTGGCTATCTAGAAATGTTCAAGAACATTACCTACACCCCTCACAATACTTGAGCATTAATGGCACATGGGAATGAGTGTAAAGATCAAGAAAATTGCCACAATAACAACCTTGAAATGGTGTGCATAACAAAGTGGTTCATAGTGATAAATGAGGCATGGGTGAGTGTTTTTCCCCTTTTGAATTTGTGCCAAATTGCATAAAAACATATTTTTTGGACCATTGGATTAATTATGGTAGATGTAAGATGTTGAAATTCTTTAATTATATAATTCTAAAATTTTTGGTTCCTTTACATGGTTTTGAAGTGCAATCGAACCTTTTGTGGGAGTTTCCATCCAAATCGGATTTGTGGGAAAATACATTCAAATTGAACTTGTGTAGAAGTCCCTTCGAACTAGACCTATAGAGAAATCCATTAGAACTAAACTTGTCAACTTCCCAATGTCTTGATGTTTGGTTTAGATGATGACATCAACATAATGATAGGGTGATGCCATCATGATGCAAGTATGCTGTCAATGTGATGTAGTTATGATGCCATCATATAGGCTGGGGTCGCTCAAAATGTGATAACCTTAACATGACATCAATAGAAAAGATAACATCAACAAAGTGGGATTGTAGGAACATGCGATTGTATTAGATATGTAGGAAAGTCCCATTAAACCACTATTGGTAGGAAAGTACAATAGTTTAAAATTAGTCAAAAAAATCCTACCGCATCTTGTCGCAACAAGCTCACATAGCATAAGATTCAAAAGACACCATCTAGGGTAGGGGTAGGATAGATGGGTCACATCTCATCCCTTAGATATATGTATAGGAAAAGATATGTATGACATAAGAGATATAGATATAGAAGAGACATGGAAAAAATTAGATAAGAGTATATGATAGAATTTGTATATAGTATAGATGAAGATATACATGATAAATGATGTAAAAGGGAGATATAAGGATATATGAATGTACTCAATTGATATTGTAGACACTGAAAAATGTCTCAAGCCTGTGAACGCTATTTTTCACATCGATTTCCCTTCTTCCCTACATAATTGAATAATTTTAATTAATTCATTTTCCCCTTTTATTCTTCCTTGATTAATTAATTAAATTATATTTATTTAATTATGTTACTAATTAATCTTTTTCCTCTATAATTAAATAAATTCTTATTTATTTAATTATTCATTTTCATTTTCCTTCTATAGTTAAATAATTATTTTAGTTAGTTAAATATTCATTAGCTTTTTCTTCCATAATTAAATTAATCTCATTTATTTAATTATTTCCCACTTTTCCCTCCACTATTAAATAATTATTTTAATTATTTAACTAATTTTTCATTTTCCTTTACTCTTTAATTAAATAGTTGTTTTTTAATCATTTTAATTAAAAGTCAACTTTTCACTCTTCTTCTATGATTAAATATTTACTTTAATTATTTAGTTATTCACTTTTCCTCCTAAATTAAATAATTTTATAATTATTTAATTTACTCCAACAACCTCTTTTTCTATGCCATCCTCCTCTTTTATCTCAATTAACCTTCACCCTTAATAAGGTTTTATTCCCTTTTAATCTCCACCGTCCATCCTTAACTAAACACTATTTTTTTCCTAACCCTATTTCCTTGCTTCTCAAAACAATCTCATCCATTGATCATCATTATTATTCACCATTTAATCTTAGCCCTTTATTTTAAATTGGTTTTCTATAAAAGAGACTTATCCTTTTCATTTCAATGCTACAACCACTATCTTTGATATTTTTCTATCACTATCATTAGGCCTATTCTTGCATACTACAAATCTGAGGGTAAGCAAGCATATAAAGAAAAGTGGAGAAGAGCAATGAAGGTGATTCAACTATGGCATATGAATTATGGTATTGTTTCTTTATTATTTATGTTTCTATTGTCATTTGTACTTCATTGTTGGATTAGTGTCTTTAGGGCTTGAGTTTTAGGTAGTTGGTGGTTGATACTATTTTTTGATTAGGTAAGTAGGGATTTTGAAAGGGCCTTGATCCTTTTACATCATGAAGGATTTAGCAATAAGTACAACAATAAGACAAAACAGTAACAAGAAACTACACTCGAACCCAACAAAATAGTAAAGAAGGATAGGCACCCATGCCAGTAGAATGGGCCATCAGACCACACAAAGATGCAAAACAACAAGCGAAGAACAACCACCCCCGGGGTGGAAAACTAGCCAATCCTCAAACCTTTACAAGTAGGAACAAATGAGTCTAGATCCCATACCTCCCTCAAAGCAGGCTTTAGAGCCAGTAAAACAGGCTAACATGGACCCAATCCCCAAAGTTTCTTCAAAATAGGCTTCACAACCAACATAATAGGCCAACTAGTCACCATCCAAGCCAAAATACTTTTGCACAAGGAACCAAATTCAAATTCATAAATAGAGGTAATGTTAATGGAGCAAAAAAGCCCCACCTTCCAATAAGCCCCTCCACCTCTATAGGAGAAGTCACCAAGAGAACCCAACCCATTACAATAAAGACTCTCCCGCCAACTAGAACTCCACCTCAATAGGAGTGGCCTCCACCTCAATGGGAGTTGCAAGAGAGAAGCCTAGTTGAAGAATCAAGAATAGCCCACCACGCCCTCAGAACCATCATCCACCTCAATAGGATAAATCTCCACCTCAATAGGAGAAGTCTCCACCTCCATAGGAGACACAATCTGAAGAGCTAGGAAGACTATACAAACTCTAGTAGAAAGAAAACTCCAAGTAATGATGGACAAAAAAAAACACCTTAGTCTGCATAAAATGCTTTTCCTTCAACCCTATCAAGAACAAAAGGTTGAAAATCTAAGAGTCCACAACACCTTTTAAAATCTTCTTATTGATACTATTGATTCATGCTTTGTACGTTAATTTTACCCTATCCTACATTGGTGAACCTGACGTGAACTATTAACCCTCTTGATTAACATTCTTTGTTTGGAAGTTTTTGATGTTTTTTGTCTTGAAAGGTGTAGGTACATTTGAAAAATATTGAAAATCACACTTTTGGGAGCCTTTTAAGGTCAAATAAACATCACGATTATGGTCAAAAGGCCTGAGAGACAAATTTTCATATATTATACCCCATATTTTGATGAAGGATAGCATTTTTACATGAAAAGCATGATTTTTTGTGACTGCGACATTGTGCAATACATTTGTTCAACAGTGCACCACAATTGAAGAATAGTGCACCGTAATTGAAGCATAGTGCACCACAATTGAAGCATTCTACACCGTAATTGAAGCACAATACACCACAATTGAAGCATAGTGCACTATATTTGTTGCACAATACGACACATTTAACTGACAATCTGCCACATCTATCTGCATAGTTTTTGACATCTATCAAACATAATGAAACAACTATCTATCATAAGGTAAAAAGGTATAAGCTTGGAGTTTTTCTTTTTCTACCTTTTTCATTCATTATGGCAAAGAGTTTTTGTGTTACTAATATTTGATTTGTAGACTATGACAATTGTTGGAAGAATATATTGTTATCTAGACTACTAATCCATGTTCTTGTAGGGTTTTATGTGTTGTTGATTTTTAAAGTAGGAACATTTGGATTTGGGCTTAAAAAGAATGCATTTTTTGTATTTGGTGCATTTGCACATTGTTGTAAATCCTAGAAATGTGTGTGTATCCTCTCCCCTTGCACTTCACGTGATCTTTTGTGTAAGAGAAACACATATCAATCTCTTTTCTTTTTTAGGAGGCCTACCTTTGAGACACATCCTAACAAAGAACTCAAGGGCGGTGACCTTAAAGCATGTTTTTTTGGGTGGGCTATATTAAAGGTGTGAAGGTGAAAGTAGCACTATCTGGGGATGTTATACCTTTTGTTTCAATACTATTGTGGAACAAATGACCACAATCACGTTGATTAGAGGCTTAAGTGTCCCATGTCTAAAGTATACCTTTGGTGTTCATCGACCTCCTAGAAAGCCATTGTTATTAGAAGCCTAAGACCTTTTTTGTTATCTACTATTATGGTGCAAGGGATGCAGATCATACTCTAAAGTTACTTACCACGTATATCCATGGTTGAGGTGTAAGGTGTCTTGCTCAAGTTTACACTCTTTCAAGGCTGGGGTATTAAGGTGGTCCATGACCTTAGAATACCCTATTCACCCACTCTTTGGATGAAGATTTAAAAGCACTCTTTCAGGGGTGAGGTAAGCCCACTTTAGTAGATAAACCCTATTACTACTAGATAGGTTGTACTTGTTTTCATTATGTGAAAACTAAGGCCAAGAAAGTTTTGTGGAAGAAAAATTGTGAAATACTTGCATACCTTGAAGTCAAAAATAGTCAAAATCAGCCAAAATCTATTTTCAAGTGTTTGCTATGTTTGTTTACCACATTTTAAATCTGCCCTAAATGAAAAATCATTTAGAAACCATTGATTCTAGGTCAAAGACCAATATACCTCGTCAAAATCAATTTTTTTGGGGAAATACCTAAGTATCCACATTTCAGATCTAATTTGGACAATGACCATACATTCAAAAATGAGACTTGTTTAGTTTATCCAGTCCTTCTATTGAATTTTATTAGTTTACCTTGCATTACCTAGTTTAGTCTTTATCATCCTAGCTCATTCACAGTCATAACCATCTTTGAGGTTTGAGATTAGGAGGATTATCATACCATTGATTAGATCATTATCACATACTTGGATTATCTTGACCTTGTCATTATTTATCTATCATTATCTCCAAGTTGGACCTAGTTTAGATTCACTTTATCTAGTCATCATCATCTTAGCACTTATCTTTTTGAGGTCATGACATTCTGACTTGTTACCTTGATCTATCATAGTTTTCCTAGCATATTTTTTCAAAATTCAAAGTTGCATATCCAAATTTTGAAACGTAGTCATAGCCCCATTATCACTTTGAATCCCAAAGCATAGTCTAGTTGTATTGTCACCTCACACAGTCTAGTTTGATTGCAATATTGCATCCTTATATCCACAAATCCCAAAAACATAGCATAACCTCATTGTCATCTTGCATCCTCATTCTTAGTTTGCATTCATCCCCAAATTAGAAACCCCCCAAAATAAAATAAAATAAATCATAGCCAAAGCTCCACCATCCCATTATCCATTCTAATCCAAACCCACAACTATGTCTTCAATTTACCTTGATCTTCTTCGTAGTCAAGTTAAAAATCTCATGCTTCATCAATACTGCCAAACTACAAGCCTTATTAACCCATTCATCAATCCTTCATTCCAAGCACCCATAGTCCCGAGTCATCCACCCATATACCCCTCTTACCAACAATCCATAATCTCTAGTTATCCATCTATCTATCCTCACTATCAAGAGTTAGCTAACACGATCCATACCATTAATCCCCAACAAAAATCCACTGGTCACTCTTATCCTAACCTTGACAAGGGAAATCAATCTTCCATCCAAATTATTCCTCAACCCCAAACCATATCACAAATCCCTATTTCCCATGAATATCCTATGCTTTCATCCTCATCACCAAACCAAGAAAGTCTATAACCTCCACATCCTATTCTTGTCCTTCATTCACTAACCCATTGCAATCCACTCCATCCCAATCTACAATAACATCCAATAAAAGCACATTTAGTAATGCTCTCCAAGGACAACTAGCAAAGGAACTTGTTCAAATCCTAAATGAAAACAAAGTTATGAAATCCAATCACATTGCTAATCCTATACCATCCAACCATCTTTTGCCATCCCATCCTTCATTTCCTACCAACCCCAAAAAATATCTTCCTATCAAAACTCCATTATTACCATGCCAAAATTTTGAGTCCATAAAAAGAGAATCATATCATTCCATTACCTAAACCATTGAATATCTGTCAAGAGCATGGTAAAAAGCATGATGGAATAAAATCTAAGACAAATCAAGATCAAGTTATCCAAAAAAACCCTCTAGGTGACCATAATAGCCATGATAATCCAATCTTGGATCAAGATTTTAGTCCTTTCCATGACATCCATATTCCGATCACCCACACCTTTGCAAATGAGACAATTGCTTCCACAAGACACATAGATGATATTCCTCTAGAACAAGGGTCTCCTACTCTAGACATATTTGTAAATGATCAAGCTATAGTTGAATTCACAAGACTCTATGGTGATGAACATAAGGAATTCTACATCGACTTGGAAGCACCAATATCTTTTGAAGAAGCATCATAATCCAATATTTCACAAAATCAGGCCAAAGATATCAACCATAAAGCTATCCCACATATCAATGGAGCTAAGATATCTTGTCAACTAGGATCATCTACCTTTTTAAAAGAAATATTTCTTGTAGATGATAAAATTTTGAGTAATGGTTTCCACATATAAAATGATGGGTTCACATCTTGCTTCCAAAATAATAAATATTCCATTGCAAATAGAATATTGCAGAGCATACAATATCAAGAAAGAGGACTAGGTGTACATGTGAAAATCATTCTAGAACTAGTATAGATTCAAGAAAATCCTAGACATCAAGGTCTTGGTTATTCTTCAATCAACAAATCGAATGATGTTAGTGACACCTCTATGATATTGGGAGAAAAATTATCCAATACAAACATCAAAATAGGAGCCATGAGTAGTCCTTATCGTAAGATTGCTGCCAACACTCCTGACATCCACTCCATAAACCATCATTCCCAATTAATTAAACCTATCAATTGGAACCAACAAAAAAAAAGTCTTCTAAATCCAACATCCAAAATCAAATTTTAAAGGCCATTGAATGCAAAAATCCAAGTGGACCAATAAAGTTAAAATGAATCCCAAAGAAAAATGGATTGAGTAAAGAAAATAAAATATCCAATAAGAAGTGGACCCACAAGAAAATAGGTCTCCTACATATAAAAAATGTACACCTCCTTCAAAATGGTCATCATGTAAGGCATATAAAAGTGTTGGTTCCAAACACTATCCCCCAAAAAAATTGCGAACTCCATCATCCACCACCCCAAGTTTGGAAAATAAAAATTCCTACATCCAAAATGCCAAATAGTCCATCCACACCTACCATCATCCATCATAATCCTACATCTCGCCTAAAGTCTAAAAGTACCACATCAAAAATCCATCACATTTTGGTAGAAACTCTTTATCATAAGGACTCCCATGAAACTCTATCACGATGTGCATATACCGATAAGGCCAACCCAAGTATCAGAAAGGATTACAATGGCATCAATCAGTTGTATAGAAGCATTATGATCTTGACAAGGCAACTACTCCATAAAGGTCACTATTGGCATATCATGACACCAACATCTACACTAGCACTATCAAAGGATTCAAAATAGTCAATGATCATCTAGAAAATTAAAAAAACAAAAAAAAGTAGTATAGAGAAATAATTCATCCAATAGTGAAAACCATTCTTATGGTGTTTTGGATAAGTACCATGATGAAAACTTGGAAAACAAGTGTCATGTGTAAGATAAATTATCTATGTGGACCATTACACTTGGGTGCAAGTTGTCTCATCTTCCATACCCTTCTCATGAAATTTCCATCTATCCATCCAATCCATATCATTTCCATCCATCTTCCCTACCTACCTTGGTCTTGATAAGGATTGGGGTACAAACATAAATCATACTTTGAGAAAACTATTGACATGTTAATCCTTTGGTCATACACTATCCATGAAATGTCATGTCATTGCCTACATAGCATTTTCCAAACCCATATTTCATAGAAAAAAATTATTCCTATGCGACATAGTCCTTGGAGATCATATGCTAATTCTGCCATCTAATAATCCTCATGTCTCCTATCTTTTACCAAAGCCACCCATTATCATTTCATACCTATCATTGGACTTGTTTTTCCCTTGTCAGTGGTATAAGGAATCCAATCCAATTATCCAACATCCCTCCATCATCCCATTCAATCCTAAAAAGAAGTCATTCCAAATGCAACAAGCCTAATCCATACATTCTTGCTATGCAACCTACTGCATCATCCAAAACATTCCTTGGATTTGTTTCTAGCCTTGCTACAAACCTTGATCCTTTAGTCATATTATCATTAGTGGGATATGTATTTCCAAATCCTATCATTTTTTCAAGATGTATCCTTCCCATATCAACAACATTATCATCATCATCACCTATCAATTGGCTTTCAGCTTGACTAGGGGCAAGATCATGTTTTTCCTTGGATGTTTATGCATGCATGCATGCTTGATTGTGGGTATCTTTCACATGCATTTTTCATGGTCGTTATAGTATATCATCTATAACAAAATCCCATTCCTACACCAATCCATAATAAAGATTTGTCATCCTTCTCATGTCTTGAGAATAGTTGACATTTTGTGTCTTTCATTTTCCTTGTTCGGTCATAATTAAGTCCATCCTTATTCATCTATAATAAATTGGTCCTATACTTGATTGGGGGAAAATCCTTGACTTACATCTTAATGGGATCCAAGACTTGGCATCAGAGGTCATCATTCCCAAAAATACAAGAAAATCATAATATTTTGAAAATCCAAAAACTTCCAAATAATCTTTCAAAAATCCCAAAACATTGAAATATTCCCAAAAATCCAAAAAATCAAATACTCTTCAAAATTGAAAAAATGGTGTCAGTTGTAGAGTCTGATTCAATCAATCTACGTTGCCTCAGTGACTTCACATAGGCAAGGCCATCATCGATGAGCCCCCAACGCTTAGGTCAATATTTTAGGTTTTTCCATAATAAATTGTCAAGTCCATCCATATTGACATCTTCATAATAAACTATCCATGGTCAAGGTCAGTCGAACTACATTGTCTCTATGCATGCTATGTAGGCAAGACCATCATTGATGAGCCCCCGAGGAAGTGGGTAAGTCCCTTAGGGTTTGTCGAGTATGTCCCATCCTATAATAAGTTATTTCATGCAAAATTTGACACCATCCATTAGACACAAACAATTGATCTCCAAAGAGAACTAATCTTAGCAAATCTTGAACTAATAAGCAAACTAGCTATTTTGTCTTTAATCATAACCAATCAACTGCCTAATCATCAGCATCGATCAAATCAATATTAGTCACAAATATCAATTGTCTTCTATAGGACGCTACTTTGTTCAAACTAGACTCAAACACCTTATACAACATGCCTCATTTCTTGAAACCATACATTATCTTCTATCAATCCTATCATCGATCTTATACATGATGTATCCTTCTTGATACTAGACTCAATCTTTCATAATTTTCCTTATATAGATGGTAGAAAATTGTTGGATCTAGACTCGATGTCTTATATGACATGTTTCCTTTCCCTGAAACTAGGCATTATCAATCAATTAATCAATCAATATTATCAATCCTATCAGCAAATACTCATTGATTGGAAAAAAATCTATATGGCTGTTGACTATGTTTGTCTAGTTTGTATTATCTTTTTATTGATTTATCTTAGGTCATTTTACTAGCCACCTCAAGGATGTCCCAAGAGGGATTTAGAGGAGTGATGATGGATCATGACATGTTTTCTCTTTGATTGTTGTTTGCGGTTTGTCTTGGAAATATGACTAGGGAAACTAAGTTTCTTGCATGGGATTAGTATATCATTTGGAATAATCAAACATCCTATGCAAGTTAAAGGTCATATAACACTTTCTTGCATTGGGATTAACATGCCTCATGGTTGCTTATTTTACACGTTCTGACAAGGTTCTATGGTTACAAGTCTGAGTCATGACACTCCTTGTCTGTCATGTGTTTGTTTTGCAAGTGGTAACATTGCACACCCTGGTCTATGTCATACCATGGTGTTCATTGTCCATTTCCATAATTCAATGCCCAATGATGATAATCATGAAAGCCTAATATTTATCAAGAAAAATATCAATCCCTATTTATTTGTCTAACTCTATACTAACATCTAGATCTCCCCCGTGCTAACGCTTCTTCTATTTATCAACGAAGTCATCTTGATAGCATCCCGTGACACATAAAAATAACTTATATACATAATCATGTTAGAGCATCATAGACATCATCATAAACATATTAGGTCATCCACTATTATATTTTCTTATCGGAACAATTTCTTAAATTTTTTGAAATTCTTTTAAAATTTGAAATTTTTTCGAGGGGGCATAGGTCTATCCTATCTTCATCGGGGCACGCCGGGGCATATTCTGAGCTAAATTTTTCCTGTTTATTCTTTGATACAACGTTTAGATGACTCCACATTGTATCAAAGAGGGAAAAATGTAGACACTGAAAATATGTCCTAAGCTTGGGAACACCATTTTTCACATCGATTTCCCTTCTTCCTTGCATAATTGAGTAATTTTAATTATTTGATTATTTTATAAAGTCATATTCTTCTATTAATTAAATAAATTTAATTATTTAATTAATTCATTTTCCCCTTTTATTCTTCCTTGATTAATTAAATAAATTATATTTATTTAATTATGTCACTAATTAATCTTTTTCCTCTATAATTAAATAAATTATTATTTATTTAATTATTGATTTTCATTTTCCCTCTATAGTTAAATAATTATTTTAGCTATTTAACTATTCATTAACTTTTTCTTCCATAATTAAATAAATACCATTTATTAAATTATTTCCCACTTTTCCCTCCACTATTAAATAATTATTTTAATTATTTAACTACTTTGTCCTTTTCCTCCACTTTTAATTAAATAGTTGTTTTTCAATTATTTAAATTAAAATTCAACTTTTTCCTCTTATTCTATGATTAAATAATTACTTTAGTTATTCACTTCCCCTCCTAAAATAATAATTTTATAATTATTTAATTTACTCTAGCATCCTCTTTTTTTGTGCCATCCTCCTCTTTTATCTCAATTAACTCTCACCCTTGATAAGGTTTTATTATCTTTTAATCTTCACCGTCCATCCTCAACTAAACCCTATTATTTCCCTAACCCTATTTCCTTTCTTCTCAAAGTAATCTCATCCATTGATCATCATCATTATTCATCATTTAATTCCATCCCTTCATTTTGAATTGATTTTCTATAAAAGAGACCCATCCTTTTCATTTCAAGGCTACAAACATTATCTTTGATATTTTGCTATCACTATAATTAGGCCTATTCTTGCATACTACAAATATGAGGGAAATCAAGCATATAAAGAAAAATGGAGAAGAGCAATGAAGGTGATTCAACTATGGCATATGGATTATGGTATTATTGCTTTATTATTTATGTTTCTATTGTCATTTGTATTTCATTATTGGATTAGGGACTTTAGGGCTTGAGTTTTAGGTAGTTGGTGGTTGATACTATTGATTCATGCTTTGTACCTTGATTTTATCCAATCCTATAGATATTAATAATATATTGATACCAAAATCTATCTATATTATGTTATGGGATGTTTTGTTATATGTGAATAACTAGTTTATAATATGTCTGAATCAACCCATTGCTCCCTTTATATAATCGAGTCTAGGGTATAAATTACAACAATGAAAAGAACTTGGGGCTCATAAATTTAGTTTATGTTCCCTAGTTTCCTTTCTAACATAGGTTCTATTGTCGTGATCCTGGTTAGGTTGTATAGAGGACAACACTACTCATATTTTTAAAATTTTAAAATTGGACTTAAAAAGAAGGAAGGAAAATAAAATATGAAAATTTGCATAATTATCCTCTTAGCATATACCCTATGAGAGGGGTGTCAGACACCAAGGGGATGGAGAATAGAAATGAAGAGAAATTATAAAAGGGTTTCTCAAAGAGATGTCACCAATAAGAAAAGCTACCAAATAACTACCATGGGAAATAATAAAGGACTAATGTAATCCCAAATCAACTGTACCCATGGGAAAAAGAGATAAGAAAAAAAAAGAGCGATTAAGGAAATGAACAAATTAAATTAGCAAGAAAAGTGATCATGGAAAACCCAAATGGAGAAGAGAGAAGGAAAAAATAGATTTTTTAAAGAGATGGAAGACACCATAGAAGAATGGGAATAGTGGAGAAGATGAGAATGCAATGTGCCAATGAGAGTGTTACTGATCATGCCAAGGTGGGCATTTCCAAAGGAAAAGAGAAAATAAAGAAGAAGAATGGAAGACCTCAGAGAAATAAAATTTTTGTTGGGAAAAAGAAAGAAAAATAATAACCAGTTTAAAGAAGAACATTGATTATGGGAAATCTAGAAGGTTGCTGCTAGGACCCTATAATAGCACAAAGGTTCCCCAGCTACAGTCACTCTAATTCTAATAATACTTCTTAATTAATTAAATGTCACTATATAATTAATTCACACATCCTCAACCTTATAATAAATTAAATATTTATTATTTGATTAATTGTTCCATATTCTTCTTATAATTAATTAAATATTTATTTATTTAATTAATTATATCATCCCCTAGACTGAAGTTCTTCTAATTAATTAAATAATTGAATTATTTAATTAATCTCATCACTATCCCCTTCCCTCCTAATCCCCTTTGGGTTGATTAATTAACCTCCTAACCTTCATTGTCCCATTCTCCAACTTTTAACTCTAGCCTAGTTAATGAACCCATGGTTTATTAACTCAACTTGCCCCATTAAACTAATTAATCCTTGGCTAATCACTCTAACCTACATATCTAATCACCATTACCAATATTTCCCTAATTTAAAATTCACTCACATCCCCCAATCTTGTCTCATAAATATGAGAGATCTCACCTAACCCCATTAACTTACACCTAGCATCCAAAATTAATGGCTTCTCTATCCAAGGTGTGCTCACACATGTGTGAGCACACCTCATCACCTCTCCTACACTCCATTATGACACTTGTCATAATGCTAACAAGCCACACCATATTGATCTAATCCTCACCCTCTCAATCAATCCTATCCCTTCATCAACTAATCAATCCTAGCCCTTTATTTCTCATCCCCAATTTCTATAAATTGGAGCTTCATCCTCTCATTTGGATATCTTGAATTATACCATTGTTATGCTGGTATTTTGGTGAGAAATGCACATTCCAACACTTGAGAAAATTCATCATGACTTGGGTGCATCTTGAGCTCAATAATGGAGGGTTATTGAAGGTATAGCTTTTAGATTTATGCATTTGAATTCATATTACTTGTGTTGCTTTTTCCTTTGATGTCAATCTAACCCCTCTACATTTGGAACACCTAGTGGGACCCACGCCCCTTCTAAATTTTGTGTGAAATTTTTTGTGAAAATTAAAGTGTGTAGGTCTCAGCCTCTGTTAAACCACACTTTTGCTTCAACTTGTGCTTGCATGGCAATTTTTGGTGCTTCCGCTCATCTTTTCTGTGCCCGTGCTCAAATTTTTGATGCCTGTGTGCTGATTTGCAATGCCTATGACCATAATTTTGGTGACCACATCTACTACTATTAGCTTCACTATTTTACTGACCATTTTTGTGTTGCAAGGTTTTGTTTTGGAATTTTAGTGTTGTATTCAAATTTTTAACAAAGTTTATGTTTTGGTTTGATAATTATTAGTGAACATAATAGCTCTTTTTCCTCTTTTATTTTGACAACTACAACTCTCACATTAAGAAAAATATAAAATCTACCCACAATTTAAAATAATCTAAAATTTACCTAGGTTAAGCAACTACTCTAGTTATCACAACTCACATTTCATTTTTGGTCTTTAAAATTAACCGTTAAAGGTCAAAAGAACTCACATTTTAGCTTAAATTTTGGCATTTTTTTTTGGTCGGGCCTTGGTTTTTGGCACTTGCGTAGAAAACTTCAATGCTTGTATCGACTTGTCGCACTTCTACTCTACTTTTTGGTGCCTACATTGTGACTTGCTGTGCTTTTGAAGTGACTAGCTACGCCTCTATTACATAGAACCACACTTTTACTTTAGGATAGAAAGTTTATCTTATTTAGTTTCATCTTAAATTTTGCAACTTTTACATAACTAATTAATCAAAACAATAATAGTAGCTTTCATTTTTTGAATAGAAATAGTTAACATAATCGTTATTTAAGCTAAAATTGGGTAAATCTATTTTGTAAACACAAGCATAGTTTTTTCTCTTTCAGTGCTTCTGCTTCTTATTTAAATTCCATTATTCTACATTTCTAAGCTTTTGATTTTATCTAGTTGCAAAATTGCACTTTTGATTTTTGATATTTTGAGCTAACAAGTGGAACTAACAAGTGGTGTAGTTGATTGAATTGTCCAAGATAAAACAAATTAAACTACTAATTTGTGGTTTTCTAGGACGTTTTGTAGAAGACCTTATTTTTTCCACTAAATTAGGCACTAAAGTTAGATTAGTGGGTTAAGAACTCGTATGCCATGTTTGGAAGAGTGTAATAGATGTATGCTCTCTCCTCGCACTTAGATTGATCTTGGGGATCATAAATATTTGCATTTCTTCATTTTTTTTAGATTTTTTTAGATAAACATAAGGTTTCTAGTTTTGTGTGTATGCTCCCCCCTCACGCTTTGTGCGATATTGGGGATCAAAAACACCTAGCATACCTTTCCCTTTAGGAGGTCTACCTAGGGATTTCATCACATTAGGAGATGACCTCAACCACGTGTTATTGGTGGGGTATATAAATGGGGGAGAACTAAAGTTGTACCCCAATATAGTTACGTCGTAATTGGAAAAGGTTTGATTGCTTAGGGTGATCCCAAGTTAGAAGTGAAGGGATGGTTTGAGCTTTCCTGCTGAAAGTTCCCATCCCACACTTGTGATAGACTAGTGTTCACGGTTGTACCTCATGTACTCTTGAGGTATTTAGAGGATGCCCTAGAAAAAAATTGTGTAACCTAGATAAGCTCTTCGAACGTAGCTAGTGTAGTACAATGGATGCGTATCGTGCCCTGTAGATCCCCACCATACGACTCCCTTGAGATGAGACATAAATCCTCAACTTAGCATAATCTACACGTAGCTTTCTGGGGAGAGGGTGATTGGGTCGCCCTTCCAATCTTAGAGGCCCCTAGCTGTCCACTCTCACAAAGACACAAGTGTACACACCCATTAAGTTGTCCTTACATTTGAGTTGAAGGAGATTCCAAGTTGTGGGACTAGACTAGTCTATAAAACCCACTTCAGTATTTAGTTTTGTGAACAAGTGCTTGAGGTGTCTTCTTGTGTAATACTAGTGGAAATGAATCATTCAAGGGGATGAGGATTGACCATACCCTACAAAAATCTATCAAACTTGGCCATTGTGTTTTATTATTTGCTAAATCTCTTGCCAAAAAATCATAGACTGTAAAACCGTGCCTATGACCAAAACTATTGTGCCTTTGTCTAAAATCTCAACGCCTATGCCCTACCATATCATCATTGTCATTTTGCGCTTCTTCCAAAAAATGCTACGCCTGTGTCCTCTGAAACTGCACCTACATTTGGCTTTGTTTGTAAAGCTATGCCTGTGCTCAACCACAAAACCTGAGTCTTCTAAAATTGATCCCATAGGGTCCTCAAATTAGTCTGACACATTTTGCAACTCTATCATTTCTTGACCACCATTTCCCCCTTCAATTTTTTTAGCCAAACCTTGTCATCATCAATCTCCCACCCCCCATCACTTGACTTGTTCCCTTGGACTTAGGATAACCCTTAGAAATATTCATCAAAATTTCACTATCTCCCTCATCCACATAACCCATATTATTTTAGCCATCCTTTGCCACCATATTCACCTTGGACTTATTCCCATTTTATCATCCTTATTTCATCATCATCAAACATTAGAACATATTTCTTAATCATCCAAAATAATCCCACCATCATCCTTGTAAGATCAAATTTGTTATTAGGGTTTAACCTAGATCCTTAACCATCTTACTAATCTAGGGGTAGCTTAAGAACTTTCCTATCTTAAGTTGCATCCTTGGTTAGCCCATGTCTTTAGATTATTTAGCTTGAGGATTTGGCTCCCTTAAGTTAATTTTTTCAAAATTATCCTTATCTAACCTTGCTTAGGAACTTGCCTATCCTAAGAAAAGACACAATCCCAAATCATCTCATCCTAAGGATTTAGAATTTAGCTCTTGATTGCAAAATTGGTTTTGCATACAATCCAATCCAGTCATCCTAAATCAATCCCATCCAATCATCCTAAACCAATCAAATCAAATCATTCTAAATCAATCTCATCCAATCATCCTAAACCAATCAACCAAACATCCTAAATAAATCATCCTAAACCAATCTCAATCACCCAATCACATCATTTACACTTTAGTAAAACTCCCATAACACCAAATCCAAGTCCAAACCTAGTCCAAGAGTCCATACACATTTTCCAAAGGAATCCTTGTTTTGCATGCCAATCACTAGAGCACAAGCAAATAAATTAATGGATTCCCAAGGAGAAGCCTTCTTCAACAAAAAATCATCCCAACCACAAACACCCCATGAAAAAATGGTAGATTCCCAAGAGGAATCCCCTAGACTAAGGGAATTTGCTTCTAACCCCCATAACCAAAAAATGATGGAGACACTCTTCCTACTTGGTAAAGACAACCTTGTGCTTAACCTCATAGCACATGGAGCTAAGATTCCTTCTACCACCAATATTTTACAAGATAGGGGTAGTGACCCCTCTAATAATCCATCATCATCCACTAATTTCTTAAATCATGTCCTTGGAGCACAACCTAACACCAATATACCCCCATTCACTAACACCAACATAGCTCCATTCACAAATCCAAACCAACCTAACACCAATCTACCTCCCCCTGCAAACACAACACAACCTAATACTACTCCACCTCCCTCCGCAAATACAATCCAACCTCTTAATAATCTACCCCCACTTACATCACATTTAAGGGTCACCATTAATCCTAACACTAATGTTACTTATGCACCCTCTAATCCAACCATACCCACACAACCTCTTCCTATCTCATCCATCCACACTAATTATATTGCTCAACAAGGACCTAACATCTCTTGAATTCCACCACTAAACAAAAATATTCCACCCCCACCTCATAGTAGCACCAATAATCTTCCAATAACCAACCCTCAACATACCTTATATAACAATCCTCCACCACCACCTCCCCATAACCCTTCAACATCAAATCCTCAATACAATCAATACATTAATAATCCACCCTTAAGACTTAACCATCAACAATACACCAACAATCCCCCATTAAAACCTTCATATCAATACATGTACAACCATCTACTCCACAATCCACCACAAAACAACCTTAACCTAGCACAAGAGTTGCAAAATATGAACCTGACATGATCCAAGGAATCCAAAGTGGTCAAACAAAGAAGACCTTTAGGTATGAGGACATATGCCCTTATCCATTTGACCAATCCATATTAGCCATTCCCTTCCCCAAAGATTATGAGATACCAAAGTTTGAAAAATACAAAGGGAAAGGAAACCCCGTTGAACACCTTAAATAATTTAGAGTAGCATGCCAAGAAGTCACTTATAACAATGTATACCTTATGAGGGTATTCCCTAAAAGCCTTAGTGGCCAAGCTTTGAAATGGTTTACAAATTTACCTTGAGGATCTGTAACATCCTTTGCTGACTTAGCCGAATGATTTGTGACGCATTTTTCATATAATATTCATTAAGAGATAACCTTAGCTAAGTTATGCACAACGAAATAAAATAATGAGGAAATTTTTGCCACATTCCTTCAAAGATGGAGACACCTTGTAAGTTGATTCCCCTTACAAGTACCATAAAAACAAATGGTGAATATATTTATTGAAAACTTGCATCCAAAAATAACCCTACATTTACAACTACAATGTGTTGCTACATTTGATGAAGTCATTGAAAAAGGGCTAACCATTGAAAGGGATTTAATTGCTGAAGGGGTAATCAAAATTTATAAGGGCCAAAAAGACAGTAATCAATCATCTAATGACAAACCTAAATATTGGTCTAAAAATAAAAATGTTGTGAATGATGGAGTAAATGACAGTAAACATTTCCAAAACGTGAAAATTCCCATCACATAATACAAAACATCACAACAACAAGGAAACACCAACACCAACACCATCACCATTCCACAAGGAAAAGGAAAATAAATTAACCAAACCAAACACAAATATACCCCCTTGGGGGAACCTCTTGATGTGACATTTCACAAACTTGCACAAGAATATTTAATCACATTCCCTATTACCACAACCCTTGATGAAAGAAAACCAAAACCAACATGGTATAGAGATGACGAATAGTGTGAATATCACTATACTAAAGGACATAGTACCATCTAATGTATGAAATTGAAGAACTATATCCAAGATCTTATTGACAAGGGAAAAATTAAAAATTAAAATCAAAACTCCCCAAATGAGCAACTAGGCATATACACCCACCCCTTCCTGCAACATAATGATGGAAAATAATCTTCCTCCTACAACAGTGTTTCACATACATACAATACCAATGCACCATCACATGATACAACCACTAGAAAAATTGAGGAATGCAACACCATAACTATCAAAGCACTTGATTGCGCAATCACCACCTTCCAAGGCTAAGTGACAATACAAGGGAATTCACCCTCATCATCCACTCCATCAACTACCCATAAATACAATATCATTGAACACCTTGGAAAAACACGATCACAAATATCTATTTTGGAACTTCTTCAAACTTCATCCATACATAAAGAATCCCTTGATAAATCCCTCCAAGAGTCTAGAGTACCAAGTGACATAAATGTCAACTAGTTCCAAGCCATAATTGGACACCTATCATCCACACACCATTTAGCGTTTACCAATAAAGACCTCCATGTCGAAGCATCTCATAATAAACCATTACACATTGAAGCCATTGTCCATAAACATAACATAAAAAGGGTCTTAATAGATGGTGGGTCATGACTTAATATATGCACTTTGAAGTTAATAAGGAAATTGGGCTATCCAGAAGATGTCATTGATCCCCATAAGAAAATTACAATAACATCATATGACGATGCAAAAAGAGAATAAGAAGGAACTATCAATCTACCTATTCAAGTTGGTCTGACCATTATGGAAACATGTCATATACTTGACCTTTACTTACCATATAATATCCTTCTTGGGTGACCTTGGATACACACTATGCAAGCTATCCCTTCCACCTATCATCAATGCTTGAAATTTTCATATAATGGGAAAGAAATAACCATTCATGTTGATCCACAACCTTTCCAATACTGCAAATCATTGGAAGGAAAATACAAAAGCTACCACCATTTCCCTATCAATGACGAAGCCTCTAGTTCTCCCACATAGCTGAATCTATCTGCCTTACAATCCTCATCCACATCACACCCTGTTCCTAAAAGCAAGGTCAAGATATCTGACAAAGGATGTGGAGAGTATGGGATTCAAAAATTCCTTTTGTATAGGAAAACTCCCTACTTTCCCATGATCATATGGTTGCACACTCAACTTGAAGCCAAAAGAAACCTTCAAAAATTTCAATAAATGGGGATTGTTAGACAAAGAAGATTTGGGTTTGGACATTGACATCTCTTCATGTTATATAAGGAAGAAGATGAACAATCATCACCTGCTCTTGAGATCCATCGCTACCCTAAAGGACATGATTTATGCAAAAAATGAGGCTATAAAGGCAAAGGATTGGGGCATAAGAACAAGGAATAATGGAGCCCTTCTAGCTTTGAGAATATAAAGATCATCAAGGACTTGGCTTCCTAGCCACAAATTTGGTAACCATAAGACCTCAACATACTCATGATAAAGGTAGTAATAATTTTACTAATAAAATCTCTCAAGAGGAGGTCACTGAAGAATCCTTCCAAACCATTTCCAAACTCTTTGACATAGACCATGTATTCGCCATAACATCCTCCATCGAACTTCCACTCATATGTCCTGAATTAATCAATTGGGACCAACAAGGACCTCCTATATTGGACACATTTAAAAATGATGAAGGAATAACAAAAATTATGGAGTCCATGCCTACATACACTCGGGAGATCACAAGAAAGAGCATCAAATAAAGTTGCATAAAGATGCCTATTTTGAGGAACAAATCACATGCCTTAGTCATAAAAATAAAAAATGAAAATTTAAATAAAAAAGAAAGATCCCTTAGTGAAAATCTCCATGAGGAAATTATGGATCATGAAAAAGTAAAAATAAAAGACACATCCTCTAATGAAAACCTTTCTAAGGCGTTAGAGGATGGGGAACTTGATTCGATTCCCAAATACCATGAAACATATACAGTGGTAATAAAAGATATCACGTACATCAATTTGGGAACAATTGAAGAGCCTAAGGTCATGTACATAGCTAAAAACCTGGAAGAGGAATTTAATGAAAAATTGGGAGATTTACTTAAAAGAAGATCCATCAACTTCACTTGGACATATGCAAAAATACCAAGCCTTGATCTATCCCTCATGGTACATCATTTTACAGTTTATCCTAATGCAAAGATCATCAAGCAAAAAATTCACAAAATGCATCCCTAGATTGCTCTCTTGGTAAAAGCATAATTAAAAAGGCTTTTGGAGGTAGGATTCATTAAGCTTATTGATTATCCTAAGTGGGTATCTAACATTATACCAGTTTCTAAACCCATTGGGGGCATTTGTATATGCACCGATTTTTGAGATCTCAATAAAGCATGTCCAAAAGATGACATTCCACTACCAAATATTGACATCATAACAGATCGCATAGTAGGACATGAGATGCTATCCCTTATGGATGGATTTCAAGGCTATAATCAAATTTGAATTGTTGAAGAAGAGCAACATAAGATAACCTTCATAACGCCATGGGGAACATTTTGCTACCAAGTAATACCCTTTGGACTCAAAAACACAGGAGCTACATATCAGAGAGAAATGATAGTTATCTTCCATGGCATGCTATATGATATCGTGGAGAATTATGTGGAAAATATTCTAGGGAAATGAAAAACAAAATAACACATTGAAGTACTTGAGAAAATATTTGATAGGCTGGAAAAATATAAATTACATCTTAATCCTTAGAAATGTGCACTTGGCGTCTCATCTGGAAAACTCTTGGGATTTATTGTTTTATATCGAGGAATTGAAGTCGATCCTGCTAAAGTAAAAGCAATAATAGAAATACCTCCAGCAAAGAACATAAAACAACTTGGAATTCTACAAGGAAAATTACAAGCACTTCAAAGATTCATTGCAAAATTGGTTGATAAGTGTTAACCATTTTCCCACCTTCTTTGCAAAAATATCACATTCAAATGGGATAATAATTGTCAACAAACCTTCCAATGACTGAAGGATTATATTGCAACACCACTAGTCCTAGTGCCTCCACAAGTAGATAAACCACTTCTTTTGTATATATCAACTACTTAAGTGGCATTGGGGGCATTATTAGCTCAACTTGATGACAAAGGAAAGGAAAGAGCTATATACTACATGTATTGTACACTAGCTAGAAGTGAGTTGAATTATTCCCCAATAGAATGAGCATGTTTAGCAGCATTCTTCTATGCTAAGGAATTACGACACTATATGCTCAATCATAAAACTCAACTCATTTCTAAGGTAGATCCATTAAAGTAACCGCTTTCAAAGGAAAATCTCATAGGACAGATGGATAAATGGATCATGATTATTTATGAATGACATCAAGTGTGTACAAAAAAAAGCTATCAAAGGATAAGAAGTTTCTAATTAACTTGCTGAAGCTCCTCTCCTAGATGATCACCAACTGCTAACAAAATTCCCTGATGAAAACATCTTGGCTACAGAAGGAGCATGGTGGAATCTATATTTTGATGGATCTTTTACACAACATGGATCGAGGGCAGGAATACTCTTTGTTACACATCAAGGAGATTGTATCCCTAAGTCTTACAAAATTGATTTTCCTTGCACAAGCAACATAGTAGAATAAGAGGCATTAATAAAAGGACTAAAGCTTACCACCAATGGAAAATTGGAAAATTACAAGTCTATGGGGACTCTCAATTAGTCATCAAATAGGTAAATGATGAGTATCAAACAAAGGATGACAAGTTATTTCCCTATAAATGCATGGTGGATAGCTTTAGAATGTACTTCACACAAATCCAGCTCGATTAGATACCCAAAGTCAACAATAAAGTCGCTGATGCCATGGGTACTATTGGTTCCCTTGTTGATGTTACAAAAAAATCCAACAATATGAGTTCTTGATCGAGCAATTTTTTTTTCCTACTTATGACATCCAAGGTGGTGAAATGGTTTGTGACATTGTTGGTCCCAATTCCCCATAGTACTAGGAGATATAAAAATAATTACGTAATAACAAAATTCCACCTAACCTATCATCCTCAAAGCAACAGTCTTTCATCTACAAAACATCTTGTTTCACTATCCTTGGAGACACCCTCTACCATCATTCTTTTGATGGTATCCTCTTGAGATGCTTGGACTCAACAAAAGCTCAAATTTTCCTAAATGAAGTACATCAAGGTGTTTGTGGGGCCCATTCTAGTGGACCATTTTTAGCTAATAATTTGTTGCGTACATATATTATCAGCCTATGAAGGAACAAGATGCAAACAATATGGTAAAATTCTGCAAGCCTTGTCAATAGCATGGTAACTTGATTCACGCACCATCATAGGAGTTATAACCTATTGTTACTACACGACCTTTCTCGTGATGGGGGTTAGACTTCATTGGAAAGATACACACTACTCCTTCAAATAGTCATAAATTTATAATCACCACCACTGAGTATTTCACTAAGTGGGTTGAAGCTATACCAATGACCTATGTTATAGGCAAACAAATTTCCAAGTTTATATTCCATTATATATTTTCCGCTTCGGTATCCTCGCCTTCATAGTCATAGAAAATGAATGTCCTTTCAAGAATCAAGAAGTCTATAACCTATGTCAAAAATTTCACATCCAACACCATTTCTCCACCCCATATTACCTGTAGACACCTAAAAATGACCTAGGCCTGCAAGCTTCATTTTTACCACTTTTGTCCTAGCATAATTGTGACATTTAAATTATGTCCTTGGTCCACATTCGACTATTAATTAAATACTTCATAATTATTTAATTAATTCATGTCTCTTGCATTCTTCATGATTATTAAATAAATAAATCATATTTATTTATTTAATACGTCACTAAGGGTCTATTGTCCTCTTGCAATTAAATAAATTTATTTAATCACCTTCTGTCATTTATTCTTCCTGATTATTAAATAAATGAATTTCATTTATTTATTTGATATGTCACTAATTGTCACAATTAAATAAATTTATTAATTTATTTAATTATTCAGTCTTATCTTCTAAATTAAATAATTATCTTTAATTATTTAATTACTAATTTCACTTTTCTCTCATTTTAAATAAATGAAAATATTTAAAATGATTTCATTTTATTAACTCCCACTCTTTTTAGTAAATAATCTGAAAAAGGTTATTTACTTGTCACACAAAATCATCATTTTGAATTAATTAAATTCAAAAAGATATTATTCTTCCAAAAATCAAGTAATCGGGCAGATTCTTGATTTTCTAAATCGAATCTTCAGTCCAAATCTTATCTTCTTGATTTTTCGAATCTGACAAATCAGGCAGTCTTTATCTTCTTGATTTTCGAAAATCTTTATTTCTTTAATTAATTTCCTCATTTATTCTCCACCGTCGATCTGATTATCTAAGATATTATTTTGACCATTTGATTAATGAATTTTCCCTAACCTTAATTAGGGATTCTCAGATTTAATCTGGACCTCTCATTCTAGGTCTTTCTTAGAATTCGATCTCATCCATCCACTCAAAATTGTGTTTTCTATAAAAGACAATTTTGCTCATAATTTCAGGATAGGACAACTTCATTTTCAATATAGGCATTATAGTCATTTGGCATTAGTAGTCATTATTTCATTTTTAGCATATTGTCATAGACATAGGCATAATTATATAAATCCTTCAACATTTGCATAGGACTTGGACATTATTATAGGTTGCTCATTTGAAATCTGAGGGCCTCATTCATTTGCTGCAAACTAGAAGTTGTAACAAAGGTGAACCATGGAAGATGAAGATTTCTGGTAACATTGTTCCTTTTATTTTCATTATATTTCCTTTGTGCTTTGTTATTTCATTGGATTTTGATGTTATTATCTAATAAGCTAACTCATCTAATTTTCCATTGATACATTACCCACAAGGAAACATCCAAGTTGAGGCCAAAAATAAAAAATCTTGAGAATTCTAAAGAAAATGGTCAATGAAGCTGGCTGGGATTGGCATTTATTGCTCATTCCCACCTTGTGGGCTTACCACAGTAGCATCCACACACCTACTAGAGCCACACCTTATTCCCTAGTATATGGTGCCAAAGCCATCTTTCCAATAGAGGTTGAGCTCCCATCTTTGAGAATTTCTTTGCAACACCTTATTGATGACAATGCATATTGGGTAGTGTGCCTTCAACAACAAGAGCTTTTAGATGAAAAATGCTTGAATTCCATCAATCATCTCAGAGCATATCAAAATAATCTTTGTAGAAGCTATAATAAGAAGATCAAGCCTAGAGATTTTTCTATTAGAGACCTTGTCCTTAAAGAAAACCAACATAATCTACAAGAATGAGAAAAGAAGGGAAAGTTTGAACCCAATTGGCTAGGCCCCTACATTGTTACAACAAAATATGGATAAAGGGTATATCAGTTAGCTACCATGAAGGGAGAAACCCTTGAAGAGACCATTAATATTATCCATCTCAAAAAATTCTTCGTCTAATCAAAATACAATTTATTTATTTTTTAGAAAAATACAAAAAAAAAATTTCAAAAAAATATAAAAAAGAAAAGAAAAAAAAGCACAAAAATAGTAAAGAGAAATAATTCATCCAATGGTGAAAAACTAGCAAATAGGCACCATATACAAGGGTCATATCCACCATCTATTAGGTCACTTTTTCCCTCTCATGCATAATAAAAATCCACCCATCTTTTCCCAACTATGGCTTGGAATGCTTACCCTGATTACCACCTATCACCCCCCCTTGTTGTCACTTGGCCCATGCCCCCATAATAAACAAGATAGCTTATGTGATTAACACCTTCATGTGCTGGATATAAATCTCACATCCACACATGATTATTTTAGTGTTGGATTACTTTTGGTTGAAAATTGGCCAAAAATACACAACATGAATACAGTACAATGGTGTTTGTATAAGATGTGAATTTGTATTTGGCACAAAGTGATTTTCACTTCTCACCCATTCCACACCCAAAGTCATTCCATCACCCCACCCTATCAATGTAGTGGGAAGGGGTCCTCACCATGCCTAGTTGCTTAAACCATCACGATACAATAATAAAAACCCACCCATAATAAAGTTTTATCACCACATCACCTCAAGATAAATCAGACATCGAAAAACAACAAGCATGCCCACATAAAGCCCTAATGCTAAAATTTCAATACAATCCCTAAGGATCCTCGCCACTTTGCTTGCCACCCATCGCAATCCCATCCATCTTTTCTCAGTAGGATGAATCATTCCTTGGTCCGACAACATCTACTAGTCTTACCCTTGGTAAGAGATTTGGATTTTTCTTTTTTGGATTTATTGTTGTCATCTTGAACCTACGAAGTCACCAAGTCAAGGCCACCTAGATCCTTTCATATCTTGGTGTGTCAAGGATGGGGTATGAGGTAGGTATGGGTAATTTTTTTTATGGTGTGTTTGTGATTAGCCTGATTTGCAAATGATTCCAAATACCTTAGCTAGAGGGGAAAAAACATTTTGGCATGGTATATAATCCCCTCTATGATCCACTATGGTTATTGGAAATCATTTGGTGATAAGGTATAATATTTTGTTTGCATATGTTTGTGAGTCTCAAAGTCCATGCAAGGTACACAATTGCACCTTTGATCACTTATACCCCTAGGGCATAATATTCTTTGCTATATCAAACTTAAAGATTTCTCACGACATTTTTCTAGCATAATTCCCCTTCCCATTTCTTTTCAAATAACATAATCACCCCCCCTTCCCATCTAATTCAAATCCACCCACTCTCTTCTTCTTCCCTACACACCTAGACCAGAGTACATGTATCATGACACAAAAAATAAAGTATTATGCATCTACCCCATGATCACCTAGGTCACCCCATGTTGCATGTCCATCATCATTGAATAATTACTAAGAGAGGGAAAACTATCGCAAAACACCTAATAGTATCAAAAAATTTGGTAAAGAAATATCCCATTTCTTTGACCAATTACCTTGGGAACACCCTTTCTAAATTTTTTTTTGTCATTAACATCACATGCATAAACATAAATACATCCATCAACACATAACAATTACCATGAACTTTATAACATTTCTCACTGCATACTTTGCAAGTTTCTGTCTTTCTTTTCAAAGTTATGCTTGAAGAATTTGCAAAGGAAATGAGAAAAATAAACATACGGTATTGCAAGGTATAATGCAAAATCAATGACAATAATAATATAAAGGAAGGATACACTTGTATCTTTGAGCAATTGAACAACAATCAAAACAAATTTTGCATCAAACCATTATTATCCATTAAACCATACACCCATATTTACCACCCATACATCATTTATCAAATATTTTATATACATATTCAATATCCATACATCAATAAAAATATTAAGACATCCATCCATCATATGCACAATAACCATAAAAATAAAATACATCCAATTAAATATACCACATTACCATCCATCTATTAGTTATCAATTACATATATTTTAAGTAATGAACACACAAGTCCTTCATTATCAATGGCTGCAACACAAAGTTTAGATAAATGCTTCAAATGTCATCTAAACCTACCTCTTTCATTATGCATCCATCATAGTACATGTTATAATAAATATCATAATCATCCATGTAAACAATCTAATATTACATCACAACTCATAATCATGCATGTAACGTATCACATTCACATATCATCACATGCATAATAACATCATAAATATAAATCATACGACATCATATCACATGCATAATCAATAACTATCTTGCATAACACATGTTAGCACCATAAAAATCACCATAATAAATTTCCACACACAACATCTACACAAATCATGTAGACCAAATCCATCATATCATATATCAAAATAATACAATGTCATGATACAACAATGTACAAAAGTCTCTTGTGTGTACAAAAATTTGAACCCATCTTGGGGAAAAAATCCAAAAAGTCATAGTCAACTTGCAATAACTACCCTGTGCTAGCCTCATCTGAGTGAGTTGGTCTCTTTGGTGGCTACTGATCCTACTGTGGTGGCTGTGGAGGACTCATAGATATTGATGGCCCTAATGGAGCTGGCCTATGAGATTTGCTACTAATGGTAACATTGAGAGCCCTATGATCAAGTGGTACTACCTCCTCATATAGTCTCCTCCACTGCTCCACCTCCCTAGTAGCTTTGACTACCTCTAAAATTACATGCACCAATCCACCATCACCCCCAAGCTAATGAACCATATACCACTCCCTCCTCAATCTCTCCACATCCCTCCATAACTAATCTTGCTTTGCAGTGATTGCCGCTACCTTTCCATTATCTCCACCCCCTCACTAGCTCCTCCATCTTGTAGTCCTTGTAAACAAGCTACCTTTTCCCTTGCTGCATCTCTCTCAACTGTTAGTATGGATACCTATCCATCTACCTGTCCCTTTAAACATTCTACCTCTACCCTAGCCACATCCCACTCACCTGTCACTACCACCAGCTGCCCATCGATCTGCCCCTACATCTAAACCACATCTGATCTAGTCATATCACACTCTCCCACCACCTATAGATGATCCTATCTTTCTTGATCTCACTCTTGTTGAAGCTGATCCCTCTCCAAGGTCATGGCCTGCAACTGTGCCTACATGTCCCCTCCCCTTTTTCGGACTCAACAACCTTGTCCTCCATCATCTCCCTCATCATCAACTCCTCCTCTATCATCACCACCACCTCCACCACCCCCATCACTTTCATCATCCTCTCCATCACTGTCACTCCCTTTGTCATTAGTGTCATCAGCATCTAAATCCCCACTGCCACTACCATCACTACTATTGCTATTGAAATTTCTACTATTGCTCTCATCACTACTACCCTGTGCAATGGTTGACTAATCATGCGGATCCTAAGGTGAATAGGCCTATGAATCTCCCACCATGCATCATATTATTGCATAGTCCCAGGGTTTGCAACCCCTAGCCTTGAATCCTAGGCAACTGCAGGAGTGTCTCTCCAACACTGGAATGCAGTATCATACTCCACATAACCTCCCCATAGTCACCTCTCATGGGTCACCTGAGCAAAGACTTCCTCTACATGTAGCACTCCCTATTTCTTCCCAAACCGTCACAATACCCACACAGGTAGGTATCTCTTAATGATGGCTGGGGTCCTCCCTATCAAATAATGTACTTTGCATATATGGCATGTATAAGTGATCATCATCCCACACCTCACAATCAATGTAGGGGCACCAGATGATTGAATCCATCTCATCAATAACCTACCATCAATGATACAACTCTCCCAAATGGTGATGCCTCCTAAATCCTAAATACATATATGCATAGGGCATATCCACCCCCATTTCCTATCACATATTGGTTGCAAAACTATAATATGCTCAAAGGCCCAAATATGTAGGAGAGTCATCCCCACACCCAAGCTCTGACCATCTCTATACACCACATAGTGCATCTCTCGGTATAAATCTACAAGGATAGTAATACCTCAAGTATAAACTATACCATCTATAAGCATCCCCTCTAGCACACTAGCTTAACCCATTGCAAACTCTGCAACCTGCTATCTGAAATCAAGGATCCTGTAATCAATGCAGTTGTAAATAGGGAAAGAGCTAGCCACCGACCCCTCCTGACCTCTAGATCCAACTTTACATCCCTGATGTGAAATATCTAGTCGTAAATATCCTATGAAGGATAGGCCTCACACTACGAATACTGTACACCACTAGCTCCCCGTGAATAGGCAGCTAAAGAATCCACCACATGTCCTCTAAAGTGATGGTGGCTTCTCCCATGGGAAAGTGAAAGCTACTCGTGTCACTGTGCCATTGCTCCACCAATGTTGTCATCAATGCTCGATGTGCTCAAATTTGGGGCATTCGTGAGACAAAGTACAAACCCATCAAATGCAACCAATCATCATTCATTGGCGTCAACCACTCTTGAATCATCACCACAATCTCCATCCACTACTCCCAAGTCTAGAGGATCTTTAGGTCCTCTTGCATCATTCCTATTAGAACACAACAATCTACTGAGAATATGGTCCAAAGGGAGTAAGTGTGATAAGTTAGCTAAGAAAAGTGTGCATAATGCATAAGTGATTTTGAGCTCCTGAGACGGATAGAGAATACACTAAACAAAAAAGGAGAGCTGCAAAAGGGTTATGGTGGTGCATTGAGGTGGACCGAGAATGCACTAAAGAAGAAGGTGAAGAACAAAGTTGAACCAATGGGGTGAAAAGTAGAGAAGAAAGTTGGTATGGAAACAACATATAGTGGAGCAGTTACAGAGTAAGTTGTAACATTGATTTGAGTTCCCTAGGAACAAATTGTAATCATCTTTTGTGTTGTAAATCTGATTGGTTGGTGCCATCAGATCACTAAGTTGATGCTCAGTTTAGGGGAATCGTGTCTCCTTAGGGTTGGTACCCTTAAATCTTGTAATAGAACATTATTGCTTGTGAGGCTAGATTAGGATAGTAGATCCTACCAACATTTTCCCACCGTGGTTTTTCCCATCTTGGGTTTTCCACATATATTGTGTGTTATGTGATGTCTATTTGTGTGTTTATTTATATTTTGTGATTCCTATTTCAATTTGCACACTAAGTAACTTGAAGTCTGTTTGCTCAAAAGTTTAGAAATGCTAAAATTTTAGTATCTACTGATTCACCCCCCCTCTTAGTAGATTTTTGTGTTCTAACAATTGGTATCAGAGCCTTAGGTTCCCTAGGAGAAGCTTAACCAGCTCAGGTAGATTCTTGAATTTTTAAACATAATGGCCAGTCAGGAAAGTTCCTCCACAAACAAGCCTCCATGGTTTGATAGAATAGACTAATACCTTTTGGATTTTGTTGATGAATAGATACTTAGGGTATTTAGGGTTTGATGTGTGGATATATGTTGTAAATGGTTACACACCACTGGCCACACCTCCTACTGATGCCACTAGAAAAAGGGATTATGAGAATAATGAAAATGCATGGTTTGCTATCACAAATAGTTTGTCTAGGTTTGTGCACAACAAAGTTATGTATTGCAAGAATGCACAAGATGTCTGGGATACATTAAAGAAGATCTATGAAGGATATGACAAGGTAAAATTGGCCAAGATTCAAGTATTGAGGGCTAGATTTGAAGGTCTAAAGATGAAAAAAGAAGAGAATACTATAGACTATCTTCAGAGAGTAAATGATATAGTGAACTCCATTAGAGGATATGGAGAAGAAGTAAAGGAAGAGGTCATTGTACTAAAATTTCTTAGGTCAATGACATACAAGTATGACTCTAAGATCTCAACAATAGAGGAAGGAAGAGAAATAGACAAACTCACTCTTAATGAGCTACATGGCATATTCATCGCTTATGAGATGAGGATGGGAGATGGAGAGCCATCCAAAAAAGAAGTTGCTTTCAAATTTGTCAATAAAGTAAAGGATGAAGCACCTAAGAAAGATAAATATGAAACCACCACATCTAAACAAGGAGAGACTGATGAGGAAGAAGCAAACTTCATCATAAGGCTAAGGAGAGGTTCTAGCAAGTACAAAGGTAAGTTACCTTTCAAATTCTTTGACTGTGGTAAATTATAAATGCCCCTATAAGAAGGATAAACTTGAACAAGAAGAAGACCATAAGATGAAGAAAACCTATTATCCTAGAAAAGAAAAAGCTTTGGAAAGTAAAAGAAGATCCTGTATATTCAAGGAGGAAGTGACTCATCTGATGCTGATGATAGTTCAGATGATCATCTTGACTATGCCCTTGTTATGGAGGAAAAGGAAGAATTTCTCCTCATGGATGAAGACTTTATGAAGAAGAAGCATGGTATGGGTAAGCATCTTGGTGATGAAGAAGCCAAGATAGATCTGGAGGGAGAGCTCATCTCTGCCTTGGAAGGTCTTTAAATCGTAAGAGATGAAGCTAAAGGACTAAAGAAGGAGAATAAGAAGCTATATAAAGAGCTTTAAGAGTTCAACCAGATGGTAGCAAGTCTAAAACTTCAAGTTGAGGAAGCCAAGAGAATGGAAGAGGTAATAAAGTCCAAAGTGGGATCTGAAATAGATAGATGCATGATGCTTGAGGCTGAAGTAGTTGCCTTAAGAAAGGATTTGGAGAAAGCCAAGGAGTAGATTGAGAGAGGACTAAATTTGAAGGGAGGATCAAAGATCCTTGATGAATTAGTGAGCACACAAAAACCTGCAAATAAGGAGAAATCTTGTTTAGGGCTGGAGAAAGGAAAGAGTTCCTTTGCAAATGAGTCCTCCAAACTTTATGAGAGATTTAGGGTAGAAGAAAATTCAAGCTCAAATAGTGAGAAATCATGCAAGGAAGATGCTAAAGAGAAGAAGCATGTTGAGTTGAAGAAATCAAATGAAGTAAATAAGCCTATGGCAGAAGAGAAGAATAACCAATCAACCCATGATCAACAAAGGAAGAAGCAGAACATGCCAAGAATGGATGTTGATGGTTTTACAAGAGTACATGAACCAAGGAGGTCAAGACAAAGAATACCACCTCATCCAACTCAAGGAAAAGCTATGACTAGGTATTCTTCATACTTTCATGGATATTGTTATACATGTAATCAATTTAGTCATAGGGCTAGAGAATGTAGAGTCATTCCTAAGGGAAGTACAAATTATGTAAACAAAAACCCATTTGCTCCCTTAGTTGATATGAATGCAATCTGTTACAATTGCAACAATTTTGGCCATATAGCTAGAAATTGTAGAAAAAAGTTTATAAGACCAAATGTTTAGTCTGAGAAGAAAAATAACACTAATCCTAAAATAGAAAAATAATCTAAGATTCCAAAGGAAGAGGGAGAGAAGATTAAAAGGAAACCTAAGAAAGTGTGGCAAGAAAAATAGCAAAGTTCTACTCAATCCATGATTTCCCAAAATGCACTACATGCAAAGAAATAAAGTTTGTGGGTGATTGATAGTGGTTGCTCCAAGCATATGACTAGAGATAAAAGAAAATTCATTAAGCTCAAAAAGTGAAAAGAAGGATCAATAAGTTTAGGTGACAATACTGCTATAAAGATTTGTGGTAAAGGAATCTTGAGCCTAGATGGAAAGAATAAGACAAAAGATGTCCTTTATGTTGAAGGTTTAAAGCATAATCTTCTAAGTGTTAGTGAAATGTGTGATAATGGTTATACAGTTACATTTAACTTTGAAGGATGCAAGATAAGAAAGAATGGTAAGACAATTGCACAAGGAGTCAAGATTGATAGCAATCTATACAACCTTTGTGAACTAAAAGGAAACAATTTTCTAATCAGTCATGTAGATGAGAGTTGGCTGTGGCATAGAATATTGGGACATGTCAATTTTGACAATCTTGTCAAAATAAGCTCAAGAGGGTTAGTAAGAAATCTGTCAAAGATAACTAAGCCTGCAAACACTACCTACAAAGGATTCTAGGAAGGAAAGAAAACACAGGTCAAGTTTCCAACAAAAGATTATTCTAGCACAAAACCCTTGCAAATAGTTCATACTAATTTGTGTGGTCCCATGAGGACAAGAGGGATGCAAGGTGAAAGGTATTTTATGCTACTAATTTATGACTATATTAGAATGGCATGGGTTACATTTCTAAAATAAAAGGTCAAAGCTTTTAAAAAATTTAAGATATTCAAGAAGCTTGTTGAGAAGGAAATCGATAGGAGAATCAAGTGCTTAAGATCAAATAGAGGAGGAGAATTCACATCAAGTGAATTCAATAGGTATTGTGAAGACCATGGAATTAAAAGGCAATATTCAACACCAAGAACTCCACAAAAAAATTGAGTTGTAGAGAGAAGAAACATAATAGTTAAAGACATGGGTAGAGCAATGTTGAGTGAAGCCAAATTATCAGATACTTTTTGGAGGAAGTAGTTCACACTATAGTATACATTAAAAATAGAGCTCTTTTAAGAGGAAATAGTGGCAATACTCCATATGAACTATGGTATGGTAGACTTGCATTTTTCAATTACTTTAAAGTATTTGGTAGCAAATGCTACATAAAGAGAGAAGATGAAAATTTGGGGAGCTTTGACTCAAGATGTGATGAAGGAATAACTTTAGGTTATTCAACCCAAAGCAAAGCCTACAAGTGTTATAACAAGAGGCTGCATAAGATAGTGGAAATAATCAATGTCAAAATTGATGATGATATAAATTAGGTCAAGCCTAGCAGAACCAATCTTGGGAATGAATTAGAAGATGAAGAAGAGGTTGTTGTTGATGAAGAAAATGAGGAAGAGGAATGTGAACTAAAGAATAAAAGAGCACGTGTAAGGTATGTGCAAAAGGATCATCCATTAGACCAAATAATTGGTGATAAAAATGAAGTTCTGACTAGGAGAAAACTTGCAAAGAATAAGGAATAGGTAAATTTTTCTCTCCTGTCACAAATTGAGCCTAAAGATTCTATGAAGCTAGTAAGGATGAGAGTTGGATAAAGGCCATGGAGGAAGAGTTAAATCAGATTGAGAAGAATAAAACATTGGAATTGGCTCTTAGACCCCCAAGCAAAAATGTAATTGGTACAAAATAGGTGTTTAGAAACAAGCTGAATGAAGATGGAGCTGTAGTAAGAAATAAGGAAGATTAGTGTGCAAGGGGTATGCATAAGTTAAAGGAATTGATTTTGAAGAAACATTTGCACCTATAGTAGGATTAGAAGCAATCAAAATGTTTCTTGCATTTTCAGTTTACAAGGGATTCAAAGTATATCAGATGAATGTCAAATCTACATTCTTGAATGGAAACCTAGAAGAGGAAGTCTACATAGAACAACCAAAAGGTTTTTAGCTATCAGAGGATGATGATTATGTGTGAAGATTAAAGAAAGTGTTGTATGGTCTAAAACAAGCACCAAGGGCATGGTATTCTAGACTAGACTAGTACTTGTAACAAGGATTCAAGAAAGGATGTGGAGACAGTAACTTGTACTTCAAATCAAAAGGTGAGCACATGATTATTGTTGTTGTCTATGTTGATGACATCATTTTTGAAGGTAGTAATGGTAAAATGTGTAAAATATTTACTACACACATGCAAGATGAATTTGAGATGTGAATGTTAGGAGAGTTGTCATTTTTCCTTGGCTTACAAATTGTACAAACTGATAATGGGATATTCATATCTCAAACTAAGTATGCTAAGGAGATGCTCAAGAAATTTGGTATGGAAGATAGTAGATCAGTCAATACCCTCATGATAACTAGTTGCAAGTTGAGTAAATCAGATCAATCACCAGATGCAGATCAGACAATGTATAGGTCAATGATTGTAATCTTGCTATACTTAACTACATCAAGACCAAACATTATGCAAGTAGTATGTTTAGTGGAAAGGTTTCAGGTTGCACCAAAATAATCTCATGTCAACGCTGTAAAAAACATATTTAGATACATCAAGAGTACTGTTGACTATGGACTATGGTACCCCAAGAGCAAGTATTTTTTCTTAACAACATATACTGATGCTGATTGGGAAGGAAGTGTAGACGAGAAAAGCACCAGTGGTGGAGCATTCTTCTTGGGAAATAAGTTTGTTTCTTGGATGAGAAAAAAACAAGAATTAGTCACTCTATTCACTACAGAAGAAGAATATGTAGTAGCACCAACATGTTGTACTCAAGTCCTATGGATGAAACAAAGGTTGTAGGACATAATAACCCAGAAAATAACCCTAGATAGAATAACCTGGTCCCAATAACCCAAGGACAAAATAACCGAGGGTCATAATAAACCAAGCCAAAATAATCCTATGGTTTGAATAACCCATGGACAAAATATCCCCATAAGAATATAGAGAAAGGAAAACAAAATTTATAAATTACTACAGGTTATTCTGTCCATGGGTTATTTGGACCATGGTGATGAGCCTAAAATATGCTCATAATTTGAATATCATAATATATTTTTAATACCCTTACTTTTATTGTTGATGGTTGATTAACTCTTTGATTAAAGACTTTTTATTCAAAATTGGGTAGAATCCTATAGCTACACAATCCTATATTCCTGCAGCTTAATATCCACGTGTCTATATTAATTACCCCATTTGACCTCTCGAATGACTAATATCATGCATGTGGTTTTTGGATAGTGAAATAGATTTAATATGTGATTAATGAATGTATTGTGTTGTTTGCCATGCATGCTTTCTTTTCGCTTCTATTGCCTTGTACATCACAGGTTGTTGAAGGGAGCATGAACAAGTCAAGCACAGCGGATCTCGGCCCTGCAGTAAATTCCATTTGCAGCACGGTATTGAGGAAGTTGTCCCAGCAAAGACTCTCTGACCGGGTTGTTGGGAAGAAATATAAATGATCATTAATCTGGGAAGAGTGGAATGCTAAATTCTCTCTGGATCGTGTTGAACGGATATGCTTTCATTTATGAGAAGTTTGTTCCTCGGTTTCAGGATACATTTATGTCCACGTTTTTCTCTGATAGAGTTAGGTAGTTAGTTGCTTTTCTGGTTTAAATAAGTGTTCCTCCTGCATGAGTGAGAAACCAGAGTATGTAAAAGTTAGTATTATAATGAGAGATAGTGTTTTGTGTTAGTTTTCATATAAGCAGAACAATGTATATCATTTTGAGTTTATGAATAAAAGCTGATGAAGTTCTGAGTTCAATTCTTGCATAACTAGTTGATGCTTGCTAAGGGGTCCCACTTAGTAAGTATCTGTATTTAGTTAGTTAGTTGTTTATTTCTTGTTGATTATAAGTTAGATTTCATTCTTAAAAGTTTCTGCACAAACTCAGTCTTATATTATTCCTGCAGCATCGAGAATCCATCCCTATGTTTGTTCCTACAGCATAAGGCCAGTTCATAGTTTGTTTCTTAGTCATAGTTGTCATGATTTCTGCTTTGATTAAGTTTAGAAGGCTTTGCATTCTATTCCTGTAGCATAAGTAGAATTCCTTTCACGCATTTATTTTTGGTAAATCGTGACTAAAACTGGTTCTTAGTGCACATACAGTGCCGCTCCATTTCAAGTATACGTTCTCTGGTTTGACAATGTAAATGAATGACCATAAGAAGATGCTAGTCACCTACTGGAATGTCCAATTCCTAGGTTAGGATTTGTCATGAATTTTATATCCTTTTATGGGTGTGACCATTTTTGGCGCCATTGTCGGGGATGGTGTCAAGCTAAGAACCTATCATAGTCATTGTTAGCAGTAGTTTAGTTTGCTATTCAAGAATTTTCAAAATTCCTTCAATTCACCATTCATTTTGTTGCATGCATAGAAGAAGAGACGCTCTGGGAAGATTTCTCCCTAACTTTGCATTCCTTGATAAAAATCTTGAACCAACTTATAATCTATTTGAGGAAGGAGGAGACTAAGATATCAATCCATTTGCTGAAAACCTGTTTGTTGAACTGCCATTTGACCCAGCTGACGAAGAACCTGAAGAAAATCCATTTTCTTTGATACTCCATCAAGCAACTATGGCACGTAATCCACCTAATCGACATCCTACTTTTGAATTCTCCATCATTGCTCAACAAGATAATGATAACCTTAAAAATATCCCTTCTTCATTACTTCCCAAGTTCTATGGACTAGTTACAGAGGACCTAGAAACCTTCTTGTTTGAGTTTGATATCCTCTGTCGCAGCTATGATTACACTTCAGATGCTCATAGGATGAAGTTTTTCTTTGCTACTTTCAAAGAAGGAGCTCTTAGATAGTTCATAAGTTTGGGGAGGGGTGTTGTTGATAGTTGGGTAGCCATGCAAACAAAATTTCTTGAGAAATACAAGGAATATTGTAAGAGTGGTAGCAAGGGTGATGATATATTCAAAATTCAACAAAAGGAGGATGAAAGCCTGGAAGACTATATCTCAAGATTCTTATTTTTCCTGAAAAAGAATTCAGACCATACTCTTAATGAAGAATCTCAGAAACTAATTTTCCTAAGGGGAATCAGTGAAACCTATATAGATGCCCTGGACCTGATGGGAGGAGGAGATATAACCCAAGTGTCTTGGGAAGATATTAAGAAAATATGTCTTAACTAGTCTCGAGCAATTGTTAAGAAGGGTAGAGGTCATCAAGCCACAGTGGGAAAGTATTCTACTAATGGAGTTTCATGGATGGAGATCACAAATTTGTTGTCTGATTTCAAGAAGGATATCATAAACAACATGGCTACATAATTGAATACTATGCAAACTCTGAAGAAACAAGAGGAAATTGAAGCAATCTTGGTTGAGTTCTGTCCACATTGTAGACAAAAGAAATGTGACTGCAGATGTAAAATGGTGGCTAACCTGGAGGCTAAGCAGTTACCTACTGACTTTAAGATGGTAGAGAGTGATGATGACCAAGTATTCTTCGTCGCACAAAGGCGACCATGGGATCAAAGACAAGGTATGCCTCAAGACCCTTTATTTTTGGTAATCCTTATTCTAATTACAATAACCAATGACAAACTACATATGTCCCACCACCACCTTGGAATACTTCTCAACCACACTGGCCTAACTATCAGAGTCCTCAATGGAAATCTCCTCAAGGAGGTTGGCAGCAGCCACAAGGACAATGGACTCCACCCCCAGGTAACTGGCAACATAATCCTCAATGGAGAAGTCCACAACAATGCCAGAACCAATCCCCTGGCTCCCTCCAGTTTCAACAACCACAACCTCCGACCCTCATGCCATCTCCTGCAACACCTGCAGTAAATACTGGCCCTCCAAAACAAACACCTATGCCTACTCAACCATTGCCAAATCCTAATAATAAGCAGCAACAGCCACAACAGTCTATGTATCTTGTAGAACCCAATCAATATCCAACATATGCCCTGAATATTCATGATATCCATCTCAGGTCTAGAACCACTCTCCCTACTCCACAGCCGCCTATAATTACAGAGATTCCAGACTCTGTCTCTGAACAACCTACTAATCTTGCAGAACATATACCTGTACTAGATACTATCTCTAAGGAACCTGTCCTACAATATCAGGCCAAACCGCCTTTTCCTCAGAGATTGCAAATCACTACATCAAAGTCTATGGAAGAGCCTACCTTTGATATTTTGGATCAGCTAAAGAATGTACACATTCAAATTCCTCTTTTTCAAGCTATTAAAGATGTCCCAATTTATGGAAAAGTCATTAAGGAGGCCTATTTAAAGAAACTAGGAAGGAAGAAAAAGGATCCCCAAACTATCCATGTTCTAGGACAGTTGGCAGATATTATGTTAGGGAAGGTAGTCATTCTAAAATATACTGACCCTGGGAGTCTTGTGGTACAAATAAATATTAATGGCCAAATAGTAAAGAATGTTTTGATAGACCTTGGTGCAGCCATCAATGTAATGACCAAGCATACAATGGAGTGTTTGAAAATCCCAACAATTCAGTCTACACCTACCATCCTACAACTTGCTGATAGTTCCATAGTAAAACTTGATGGAGTGGTAGAAGATATCATTGTCATCCTTGAGTCTTGGGAACACCCAGCCGATTTCACCATATTGCCCACTAAGGCAACTTTGGGGAGATATCCTATTATCCTAGGTAGGCCATGGTTACCTACAACTAATTCTTTTATCGGATGCCATTCAAGAGACATGACAATTTCTGATGGTCAGTCAAACAAGAAATTGGCTTTATATCCACCTGCCAAGCCCCAGCCAGACTTGTCTCAACCAATTTGGCCAGATTTAGGAGAGGAAACTGAAGAAGTCAATTCATTGGCTCAACTAATGATGCTGCAAAATAATCCATTTTCCCAGCTTCAGAATGAGGATAACCTACTTTTACACATTTTGCAGTCCAACTCTGATCTGAGTAGCCAATCTACTCCAGATAATTGTCCTCAGCAGTGTTTCCTGTAGCAACTGAATTCTGAGAGTCTGCCACCTAAATCTCTTGCAGCTTATCACAACTTGCTTCCACATGAAATACAGAAACCACCTTTATCAGTAGCTTCCATGAATGATCTTACCAAGCAAGTAGAAGTATCTCCAGGCCGTTGCCTGAACATCAATAATACACTGCCTCAATCTCAATAAGTTGCCCTGGTCACAATGCTACAAGATCAACACAGAGCTTTTGCATGGGACTATGGGGATATGAAGGGAATAGATCCTCAGCTCTGTACTCATAGGATCTACATTAAGGAAGACTGTTTACCTATTAGACACCTCAACAATGGATAAACCTAGCACTCAGGGAAATAGTTAAAACAGAGCTCCAAAAATTGTTTGATGCTGGTTTTATCTATCCCATTTCAAATAGTCAGTGGGTGTCTCCATTGGTAATTGTTCCTAAAAAAGGTGGAAAATGGAGAGTTTGTGTGGACTACAGAGAGCTGAACATAGCAACTAAAAATGATCACTTTCCACTGCCATTTGTTGACCAAGTACTAGACTCATTGTCTGGTAAAAAGTATTTCTCCTTTTTGGATGGATATAGTGGGTATAATAAAATTAGAATTGCCCTTGAGGATCAAGATAAAAAAACTTTTACCAGCCCATGGGGTACATTTGCATACTTTGTCTTACCTTTTGGACTATGTAATGCACCTGCAACATTTCAAAGGGCAGTGACCAGTATTTTTGCTAATATTTCTTTTGATTCTATGGAGATCTACATGGATGACTTCACTACTTATGGAGTTACTTATGAAGAAGCATTAGCCAATTTGGAAAAAGTGTTGAAAAGATGTCAGGAGCAAAATTTGTCTTTGAATAGTGAGAAATGCTTTATGACAATGCAAGAGGGAATTGTTTTAGGCCATCATATCTCTCAGGCAGGAATTCAGGTTGATCCTGCAAAAATAGAAGTTATTCTAACTTTGCCAACACCTATAAAACAAAAGGATGTTAGAAGCTTCCTAGGATATGCTAGATATTATAAAAGATTTATCAAGGATTTCAGAAAAATAGCTAGTCCATTATATGCCTTATTGACTAAGGATTTTGAATTTAACTGGAATGAGGCCTGTGACAAATCTTTCCTGTAGCTTAAGAACCTACTTACTCAGGCACCTATTCTTCGAGGACTGAAGTGGAGTCTTCCCTTTCATATACACACAGATGCTTTTGATTATTCCATAGGGGCAGTTTTAGGACAGAAAGAGAATTCCATTGAGCATGCCATATACTTCATCAACAAAAACCTTCAAGGCCCTGAATTAAACTATATTGTCATAGAGAAAGAATTGCTAGCAGTTGTGTATTCCCTGAACAAGTTTCAACATTATGTCACTGGTTACCAAATATTTGTCCATACAGATCATGTAGCAATAAGATACCTCATGAATAAGCCTGCCATATCTGGAAGATTAGCAAGATGGCTCCTATTGTTGCAAGAATTTGATATCACAGTTATTGATAAGCCAGGCCGAGCTAATGTGGTGGCTGATTTTTTGTCAAGGCTTCAAACAACTACACCTACCACCCCTGAGGTAATTGATGATAGCTTTCCCAAGGAACATTTATTTTCTATTGCTGCTCAAACTCCATGGTATGAAGATATTGCAAATTATTTAGCAGCCAACAAAATTCCAGCACACTTCTCACCAAATGAAAGGCAATTGTTGGTACAGAAAAGTTTTAACTTTTCATAGATTGCAGATTGTTTATTTTACATATGACCTAACCAAGTCATGAGAAGATGTGTTAGGGAAGATGAGACCTATGAAATTTTGCATGCTTGTCATGATGAGCCATTTGGTGGGAACTTTGCGGCCAAGAGAACATCTATGAAAGTGCTTACAACAGGATACTATTGGCCCACACTACACAAAGATGCTGCAGCTTACACCAAGAAATGTGACAGATGTCAACGAATGGGGAGGCCAACAAGGTCTGATGAAATGCCCTTGAATCCACAAGTGGTAGTCAGTCCTTTTGACAAGTGGGGCATGTATTTTGTTGGGCCAATCGATCCTCCATCCAATGGGAAATAATATATTTTGGTTTGTACTGATTATGTAACCAAGTGGGTGGAAGTGAAAGCAATAACACATGCCCATGACAATAAAGTTACTGAGTTCTTGTATGAGAAGATTTTTACTCTGTTTGGAGTCCCAAGGGAACTTGTTATTGATCAAAGAGCTTAGTTTACATCCAACTTAATCACTGCATTGATGAATGATTACAAGATCAGGCACAAAAAGTCTAGCCCCTATCACCCTCAAGCCAATGGTTAGACAAAATTTACCAACAAAGAAATTGAGGCAATACTTACAAAGGTAGTCCAATTACACAAGAAGGATTGGAGCAGTCACCTTCTTGAAGTAGTTTGGGCCTATAGGACAATATGGAAAACAACTACAGGGTTTACTCTTTTTGAGTTACTCTATGGTAAGACTGCCATGTTGCCAATTGAGTTTGAGCATAAAACCTTAAGGAATGCTCTCCAGCTCAACATTGATATTTTAGAAGCTCAAAAGGAATGCCTCCTGCAGCTGAATGCATTGGATGAGATAAGAAAAGTAGCCCTGCAGCACACTGAAACTATACAGCAGCAATGGAAAAAATGACATGATCACCATATCCGAACTAAGCGATTCTCTACTGGCAATTGGGCGCTGCTTTATGACTCCAGGTACAAAGAAAATCAAGGTAAACACACCACACGATGGCTTGGTCCTTATGAAATAGAAACTATATTTGATAATGGTTCAGCTCAATTAGTCACAATAGACCCTGTCTGATTCAAGCTACTAGTTAATGAACACCATCTTCCGTTGTATCATAAGCCAACCTCTAAAGAAAAATTTCTGCAGTAGTTTGTTCAAGATCCTGCCACTGATCTTCTTGCAAGAAAAGGCTTCGGCCTTTCTCCTGCAACTTCACTTTAATTATATAATGCATGCAACTTCAAGATCCCTTTTCTTCATTTTTCATCCATCGCCACCATTCATTTCCTCTTCTTCCACGTCACCCATCCATGTCATCCATCCATTCGCACCACCCTCATTTATGATTTCAACTTCTAGCCATCAGTTCATGCTATAGCTGTGGTCTTTTCTGGCCTGTACGAGCATTTATTACAAGGTACACGATATCTTTTATTATCACATCATTTATTTATTTCATTTAATCATTAATTGTAATGCACCTATCAGTCATTATTACCTATTCTTCGCCTATCCTTTCCCACATGTGTGGACACATGTCAAATTTTAAGTAGGGGGGTGGGGAAAATCCATGTAATTTTTCCTATGCCACTATCACAACTGCCAATATCTTTTTTTAAAATTATTTTCTTGTACTTAACAAAAATGATTGCGTGTTTCTATCCAAAACAACAATTAACTACTTGATTTGAATAGTTGTTAACAATCATTTCATGCAATTAGTTTTTGTCATTTTGGAAAAGTAAAGAAAAGTGACGGCAGGACAGAAAGAAGTTTGACAGAAAGAAGTCTTCCTAAAGAAGTTTTTCAAATTTTTAGAGAAGTTCAAATTTCAAGAATCTCAGTAGGATAATTTGTGAATATGGGTGGCCAACTAGTGAGACATGAGCCTGCAACTCATGAACCTTTGACGCACAATCCTCAAACGGTTTAGGCATTCAGTAATTGTGGATGGTTGAATTATTTTCTGAGGACAGATTCCTTTGATGGGGAAGCCGTAGGTGAGTTCTTGAGAACTCTTTTAGAAGGAGAAGCTACAGTATGGGGTCTGACAGTAGCTATTATAGAAGAGAGGATTGCAGAAGTAACTAGGCTTCCAGCAGTAGGAGAAAATTTTCCTTCAGGAAGGGATGCTGTCTCTGCTAGGGCAGAGTTTACAATACCAGCAGATGGATCGTTGGAGGTTTCTAAACAAGGGTGCAAACGGGTATCACTGCCTCCTCCATACCCAGAGTATGCCAATTTCATAATCAGGTATTTGACCTATGAAGGACAATTTTCCTTTTTGCATTCCTACCATTTTAAATTATTAAGTCATATGAGGCATGAATTAGCTGTTAATGTCCCAAATTTTTTGTTAAACCTTTTGCAACAATGTTCCCATGAAACATAGAAGGGTAGGAACAATTCCATTGCCCATCATGCCCTTATTAAATTTTTGATTGAGTGTTCCCTAAGGGATGTGTCACCCCTTTCTTGGAAAGAATTTTTTTCCCAGAAGGGTCTGCAACTTCCAAAGCCTCCTAGAGCGCTCCCTACTCAGCATAGGAAAAAGAAAAGAAGAGCAGAATATACAAGTAGGGGAGCCGAACAAGAATCATCTGCTCTTGCAGCACCTATTCCTGTAGCCTCCGTACCAGTACCCCCTACCCAAGTGCAAACTAGGTTTGCTAGTAGAAAAGAAAAAGGAAAAATGAAGGTCAGAGAGTCATCTGGGGCAGAACAAACCCCAGAATCTGACCCTCATGTTCAAAAGAGAAAACATTTTACTCCTGCAACACCTTCCCCTGTATTAGTTTCTCCTACAACAACACCCAGATTGCTACTAAAGTTTCACCATCATCCTCTCCTCCTGAGCCTGAATCCTCTAGGTTGGATAGAAAGAGGAAAGCCACAAAAGTATCTTCCGCAACATTGCCAAAAAGAGCTTCAATAAGGAAGTAGAGTAAAGTTACCTCAACGTTTGCTCAACCTGAAGTTATAATAATTTTAGAGGACTCAAAAGAGTACAGTCATAATGATTCTCTGATTGTATTTGAGAATGTTCCACATAGCCCACTTGTTGTTTATGAGGAAATGCAAAATGAGCTGATGGAAGTTGAAGAAGCACAATATGTTAGTAGTAATGAAAGGGGAATTCCAAGTCTTGATGACTTGGCTGAGGCAGCTAGGCAAATTTCTGAGGAAGCACAATCTCCTCCTATGCAGCAACATGAAACCATCCTGCAACAAGAAGAAGAATAGATTGGACAATCTGTAGTGTCCAATGAGACTCCATCACCCCCTGGAACCTGTAAAGAATTGGTTGTCTATAAAAGAACATTGTTGATTGAGTATTTGGAACATCACAGGACTACATGGAGGCCTGTCACATTCCAAACCTTGAGTTTTCGCCATTTGGCCAAAACTGAAATTCAACAAGCCCTTTGGGAGGAAGAGAAGAAGAAATTAAAAAGAGAAATTGAAAAACAAAAATAAGAGATTCAAGAAATGAAAAAGAAAATGGACGAAATGATGAAAATAACTGGTAAGATTGTAGAATGTAGACCACCACCTAGGGTCTATGCTATGTGCCTAAAGGAACAATTTATTTGGTTTCAATTAATGAGAATTTCAAGGAATTTAGATCCTGCTATTCATACAGCCAAAGAATTTTTTTGATGCATACCAAGTAGCCTCTAGTTGGCTAAAGAATTCTTTATGTGAATTTTATTTGCATGGATTGATAATTCCCTCTGAAACAGAGTGGAATCCACTTCTTTATATTGGAGATGCTCATTTGAGGTCACTCATGTCGTGGGTGACTAACGAAACTAATTATGGGAGACAATTAGAAACCTATGAAGAAGCTAAAAGAAATGAACCAATATCACTGTGACCTGAAAGTTCAGATCCCCATACAATTTTGAGAGCTTGGCTTCATGTTGCGCATGGATTTAATGATCAGACTGTAAGAATGAAGATATTTGATATTAGGAAGCAGGTATATGATGAATTCAAAGCCCAACCATATTTGTTTTGGAAGCTTGCATCTTCCAGGATTGAGGCAAGATGGGAGAAATTAACTGTTGGGTTGAGGAGATCTGAGCCTCATAGCCCCCTAAATTTTAAAGCAGCCCTTGGAAGAATAGAGAAATACATGCAGCTTGGTTTACATAAAAGATTTGAGTTGTGGCTACCATTGAAATTTCGTCCCCTAGTTTTGATATGGCCACTATATCCCTATCGAGCTACAGATGTTAATAAGGAAACAGAAACCCGTAGATACGAGAGATGGCAGAACCTCAGAGGTTTCTACTACAAGTTCGAGACTTCATTGTAGGGCCATACTGCACCTACTAATCTCAGAGAAACAACCAGAAAGCTTAATGCTGGAGGACCATCATTAGGCTAAGTAGGGGGTAGATGATGAGCCTAAAATATGCTCATAATTTGAATATCATAATGTATTTTTAATACCCTTACTTTTATTGTTGATGGTTGATTAACTCTTTGATTAAAGACTTTCTATTCAAAATTGGGTAGAATCTTGTAGCTACACAATCTTATATTCTTGCAGCTTAATATCCATGTGTCTATATTAATTACCCCATTTGACCTCTCGAATGACTGATATCATGCATGTGGTTTTTGGATAGTGAAATAGATTTAATATGTGATTAATGAATGTATCATGTTGTTTGCCATGCATGCTTTCTTTTCGCTTCTATTGCCTTGTACATCGTAGGTTGTTGAAGGGAGCATGAACGAGTCAAGCGCAATGGATCTTGGCCCTGCGGTAAATTCCATTTGCAGCACGGTGCCGAGGAAGTTGTTCCAGCGAAGACTCTTTGACTGGGTCGTTGGGAAGAAATATAAATGATCATTAATCTGGGAAGAGTGGAATGCTAAATTCTCTTTGGATCATGTTGAACGGATATGCTTTCATTTATGAGAAGTCTATTCCTTGGTTTCAGGATACATTTATGTCATGTCTTTCTCTAATAGAGTTAGGTAGTTAGTTGCTTTTCTGGTTTAAATAAGTGTTCCTCCTGCACGAGTGAGCAACTAGAGTATGTAAAAGTTAGTATTATAATGAGAGATAGTGTTTTGTGTTAGTTTTCATATAAGCAAAACAATGTATATTAGTCCGAGTTTATAAATAAAAGCTGATGAAGTTTTGAGTTCAATTCTTGCATAACTAGTTGATGCTTGCTAAGGGGGTCCACTTAGTAATTATCTGTAGTTAGCTAGTTAGTTGTTTATTTCCTGTTGATTATAAGTTAGATTTCATTCTTGAAAGTTTCTGCACAAACTCAGTCTTATATTGTTCCTGCAGCATCGAGAATCCATCCCTGTGTTTGTTCCTACAGCATAAGGCCAGTTCATAGTTTGTTTCTTAGTCATAGTTGTCATGATTTCTGCTTTGATTAAGTTTAGAAGGCTTTGCATTCTATTCCTATAGCATAAGTAGAATTCCTTTCATGCATTTATTTCTGGTGAATCATGACTGAAACTAGTTCTTAGTGCACATACAGTGCCACTCCATTTCAAGTATACATTCCCTGGTTTGACAATGTAAATGAAAAACCATAAGAAGATGCTAGTCACTTGCTGGAATGTCCAATTCCTAGGTTAGGATTTGCCGTGACTTTTATATCCTTTTATGGGCGCGACCACATGGGTTATTCTGTCCATGGGTTATTATGACCTTGGGTTATTTTGTCCTTGTGTTATTATGATAGGGTTATTGTGTCTAGGGTTATTTTGGTTGGGTTATTATCTCCGGATACTTGAAACAAACACTTAAGGACATCAAAGTGGAGTACAAAGAACCAATCTCAATTCTCTGTGATAATTCAAGTGCCATAAACATATCAAAGAATCCAGTGATGCACTCTAGAAAAAAACACATATCTATTAAGTATCACTTCATGAGAGAGAAGGTTGTAGATAAGGAGGTCAGCATGGAGTATGTTCCAACCAAAGAATAAGTAGCTGAAATTTTCACCAAGCCTCTTCCCAAGGAGCAATTTGAACATTTGATGTAAAATTTGGGAGTAATTTCTCCCACATCATATTACTAGACCCTAGTGATAGGGTATGAGTCCAGGGGGAGCTTCATTTATTCTTCATTCATCCCTAGAAAATGAAAGGATAGATCAAGTCACGTAACAATGGTTTTACAAATATCTAACGACTTGATGGTTGCATAATCAAAGATTACCACTTTATCTTTGAATTTCCTGTCAAAGGGGGAGTACTTTGTTAAGGGGAGTCTACCCTTTGCTGTTGATGTCAAAGGGGGAGAAAGTAAGAAAATTCTCAATTGAGCAGGATGAGCATGGTAGAAATGCATATCAAAGGGGGAGAAATATGTGTAAATGATCAAAAGGGGAGCATGGTGAACAAGATAGAGAAATTTGGGAAAAGAGGAGCAAGGTGAGTGAATTTCTTAGGACGTCCAATTGGTATAGAGCTCTAATGTTATAGATTTCAATTGATTTCAATGGGTATCAAACCATTTTAGTCAATTGGTATGAGCATTTAGTTTTTCCATCAATGACAAACGGGGAGATTGTTGGCATATTATTGTCATTGATGTCAAATGGGATTAGGTGTGTGATGAACTGATCCTGTATGAAGAGAGTGTTGGCATTGATGTCAAATTTTTTTCATTAATGTCTAAGAAAGATATGGCATATTGTGGATCTAGTTCTGGAAGGTGGAGTGTATGCTACAAAAGTTACTCAAAATGTTGCATTGTTGTCATGCATTTTTTTCATGATGTTGTAGTGAATTCTTCCAATACTCAAGAGTAAAATATAAGTCCAAATTTGACATGGTTTTTTTGAGAGTATCTCAAAAATGTGTTTTGTAGGTTCAGAGGGTGAAGGATGAGCTCATAAAAGAATTATTTGTTCCCTCAGACAAAATTAGGGTTTTGCAGTTAAACCCTAGTGTTTACAATCATGGCGCCTTAATAGTCTTTCTATTTTACCGTTGACTGCTTGTTGGAGGTTGCAAGTTGTATAAGTTATAACTTATTCCCTTTAAGTTTGTTTGGTGTCCGACCCCTTTCCCTAGTCATCCAGTTGATGTTACCGATATGTTATTTTAGAGATCAAATGGTGCATATTCAATGTTTGTAGATCCGATGACTATTGCTAGATCTCACGCATCACAAAAAGCTCTTCAAAGTTGGTTTGTAGTTCAATGATGAGCAATGGAAGTCATTCAATGATTGTGATCAAGTTGATCAGATGGTGTCCACTAGCTTGCTATGCTTATGGTAGGTCTCGGTTGAGCCTCATGGGGAAGCGAGGATTGGATGAGATCTAACAAGTGTTGATTGGATGATGCACGATGAAGGAAAATAGACTTCGATGGGTCCAATAGACACGTGACGTAATCTTGCTTGATTGTTTCACATCGTTGTTGTGAAGTGAAGGGTTTGGATGGTTTGAGTGATGAGAGATGAAAGCGGATTATGGTGTCAATAGGGATAGGTGTTTGAAGGTTGTTGCATCATTGGGTGTTAGTGCATCACATTTACACATCCTTGAAACATGAAGCTTTTAGTGATAAGAGATGGGTGTTTAACGTTAGTGTAGTATGACATCAGGAGAAGACACGTGGCATAAGCCTACTAGCCCATGGAGATTTAGTGGGCCTGCTATTAGTACTAATGGGATAGCAGGGGGTGATGTAGATTGATTGATAGTTGATCCAATGATGATCGCTATGTTTCTATGCATCACAATAATACAAGATGAAGGAATATGCAAAACAATGATATGCGATGGATGATAGAGATTCAAAGGATGCAATTGGATGGTGGTCAATACATCGTAGAAATGAATGTGAATGCCATAAGTGGTATGACAATACGCGATGGGTGTGATTTCAATGAAAGGAAAATAAATGATGGAGGTTTAAAGACCATTTATCAAATGGAATTTTTTTAAAGTTGCGATGGTGGATGGAGAATGCATGATCATGGTGCAAAGATAGTTGATCAATGGTTCAAATTTAAAAGTGAAGATCGATAATGGCTAAGTCCATGTAAACAAGGTTTTTGTCTATAAACTGACATGGAGATGAGAATTAAATGCTCTACCTTCTTCAACGATAAATGTAATGAGATTTGATGAATAGAGTAGTGGAATTGATGGCTACAGAGGCAAGGATTGAGATCATATTGAATAATCAGAAGGATGCATTAATTCATATCCAATCTTAGGGTTTGACAGAGAGAAAATGTAGAAAAATACTCTTCACCAGAATTTAATGTTGTGTGGCTCAACACATCTGCATGACAGTGGAGAAGATATCTTGAACCCTAACAGAAGATTTGGAGGTGCTAGGGAATCTTGAGACAATGATCATCAGTTAGCTCTACACAAAAACATATGAGAATATGGTCTAGAGGGAGTAAGTGTGAGAAGTTAGCTAAGAAGAGTGTGCATAGTGTAGAAGTGATTCTGAGCTCTTGAGACATGCAAATAATACACTAAATAGAAAAGGGGAGCTGTAGAAGGGTTATGGTGGTGCATTGAGGTGGACTGAGAATGCACTAAAGAAGAAGGTGAAGAATAGAGTTGAACCAATGGGGTGTAGAGTAGAGAAGAAATTTGTTGTGGCAACAACATATAGTGGAGCAGTGGCAAAGTAAGCTGTAACATTGATTTGAGTTTCCTAGGAACAAATTGTAATCATCTTTTGTGTTGTAAATCTAATTTTTTGGTGCCATCAGATCATTGAGTTGATGCTTAGTTCAGGGGATTGGTGCCCTTAAACCTTGTAATAGAACATTATTGCTTGTGAGGCTGGATTAAGACAGTAGATCCTAGCAACATTTTCTCACTGTGGTTTTTCCCATGTTGGGTTTTTCATGTATATTGTGTGTTATATGATGTCTGTTTGTGTGCTTTTTTATATTTTTTAATTCCTATTTCAATCTACACACTAAGTAACTTGAAGTCTGTCTGCTCAAAAGTTTAGAAAGGTTAAAATTTTAGTATCTACTGATTCACCCCCCTCTCAGTAGATTGTTGTGTTTTAACAATTCCACATGCTAACATTAACCATTTGAACTAAATCATTTTTTTACCTCTACCTAAACCTTCCTACCCTCATAGATTTTGTGAAACTACATAGGTGTTCCAATTTCTTGCCCAAGCATCACTTTACATAGGCACAACAATTTTACCCATACACACGACAATTTGTGATGCAAGCACCACTTTGCAACAATATCGTTCTTTTTCCTCCATTTCCAAACTTGACCTCCCAAGGCACATGTGCATTGATAGAATGCATGATGAATGCAAGCACATCAATTTTTTACGTGGCCACCAAAATTGAGAACAACTGCAACATTTTCAAAAGTGCCAAACTTTTGGGTGCAAGCACCACAATTGTGTGCTTAAGCGCAACTTTATAAAGCCACATGTCTAATACCCCAAAATTCATGCCCTAGTTTGAACTACCTTGAGCCCCCTAACCTAGCCTAAAACCTAAGGGATAAGGTATGTATTAGGTCACTTGCATCCTCTAGTCACTGGTACTCCCTCACCCTCGCTGAGCAATGCAAATGATGAGGATCTTGAGCCATACCTTTGCACTTCCACCTAAGCTCCTCTCCACCAATCACAAGGTTGAAAATGACTTTTTGGGGCCCCAAAGTCTTATTTATAGGCCTTTTAACTCTAATCCCACCCCAAATGCTAATTCCTTCCATACTGGACGCATCAAAAATCTCGTACTCTTCCCATTCCTGAGCTCGTTTCTCTGTTTCTTCTAATTTTCACTAAATTACTCTTCTACATCATCCTCTATCATCCTCACCCACCTATTTTGAGATACCAATCAAAAATATTTTTTCAAAATTTTTCTGGTCAACCTCTCGAGGGGGCATCACCTCATTACTCACTTTCCAATCGTTGGGGAAAAATTTTAAACTTCTTTGACGCATCATCACTATAGACACCACATCAAAGAGGGGAAAAATGTTGTCACCCTAATTATGACAATACTTCTTTTTAATTAATTAAATGTCACTATTTAATTAATTCACACATCCTCAACCTTATAATTAATTAAATATTTATTATTTAATTAATTTTTCCATATTATTCTTATAATTAATTAAATATTTTATTATTTAATTAATTATATCATCCCTTAGACTAAAGTTCTTCCAATTAAGTAAATTTAATTGAATTATTTAATTAATCCCATCACTATCTCCTTCCCTCCTAATCCCATTTGGGTTAATTAATCCTTGATTAGTTAACCTCCTAACCTTCATCATCCCATTCTCCAACTTTTGACTCTAGCCTAGTCAATGAACCCATAATTTATTAACTCGACCTATCCCATTAAACTAATTAATCCTTGATTAATCACTCTAACCTACATATCTAATCACCATTACTATTATTTCCCTAATTTAAAATTCACTCACATTCCCCTAATCTGGTCTCATAAATATTAGAGATCTCACCTACCCTCGTTAACTTACACTTAGCCTCCAAAATTAATGGCTTCTCTATCCAAAGTGTGCTTACACATGTGTGAGGAAACCTCATCACCTATCCTACAATCCATTGTGACACTTTTCATAATGCTAACAAGCCACACCATCTTGATCCAAACCTCACCTTCTCAATCAATCCCAACCCTTCATCAACTAATCAATCCTAGCCCTCCATTTCTCATCCCCAATTTTTATAAATTGGGGCTTCATCCTCTCATTTGTAAATATTGAATTATAGCCTTGTTATACTGGTATGTTGGTGAGCAATGCACATTCGAACACTTGAGAAAACCCATCAAGACTTGGGTGCATCTTGAGCTCAATCATGGAGAGTTATTGAAGGTAGAGCTTGTGGTTTTATATATTTGAATTCATATTACTTGTGTTTCTTTTTCCTTTGATGTCAATCTAGCCCCTATACACCACCTACTACAACCCTCCAAAATTCCTACAATCAAACCCAATCTATCAAACCTAATAGTCAATTTAGATGAAAGATTTAACAAATTTATGAAAACTCCAAAAAAGGTTCTATCTATTCAAGAAGAATATTTGGAAGAGTTAGTTAATAGAAGAATAATGAAATTAAAGGAAGAAGAAATAGGAAAATTGAGGAGATTAGATTTAATTTGGGAAATTAACTATGTTCACTAACAAATGGAATGCCAATAACAAATAAGAAGGTGAAGATATTTTTTAAAGATTAATAACCTTAGACCATGATCCATTCCCTAAGCCATATAAGAGTAGAAGAAATTTGAAAGAAAAGGCACCTTAAAGCAAAGAGACAAGAGAGGAAGAAGGAAAATAAGTAGATTGGGAAGAGATACTTGGAAAGGAGTAATTTGGCATAAAGTTAGCAATAGATAAGAGAAGAGAAAAGAAACCCCATATAGTTAGGAAAGTAAAGAAATAAAAGGAAGAAAAGAATAGTCCACTTATCCACAGATATAAAATAGCTCAAGAACACAAAACAAAATGGAATCATCAATCAAAATCCTAGTGTTTGAAAAAGATATAATAAAAGCCACATAACACATATTCCTACTAGAATATTTGTGGGAAAAACAAGAGATTCACGAGGATAAACCAAAGCTATTAGAATTTGTATCTTCGTTAAGGAAGTACTAGATTGGTACAAGAAAACTTATCCAAAACATGAAAAAATTTGGGATGAAGTAAAAACAAATTTCTTGAAAAAATTTGACATACTAGACATCCCTACATAGAGTGTTAGTAAAATGAGGGTTTTGGTGCGAAAAGAAGAAGAATATGTGAAGGCCTATGACAAAAATTCAAGGAAGCTTGTTGCAAATTGGAGGAACCTCTAATAGAACAATAAAATATTGAATGGTTCATCTTTGGATTATAGGACATAAGAGCAACACTAGAAAAAAGGATATTTAATAATTATATAGACATGATTACAATGGCATACCACATAGAATCTTAGACATGTCATAGAACATAGAAGGATGACATAAAAGAGAGCCTTTAAAAATTACAATTAGTGGTAGAATAAATGATGATAAAAAATGGAATTTTGGCAAGAGGAGAGATGAAGAAAGATAAAAAGATTTGGTGCACATAATGTTCAAGAGAAGGTAATGTCTAGAATGATTTCTCTAAAGCCCAAGGAGAAAGAACCACAACAATATTACATGTAGAACTAAAGACTGTACCAGCTAAGAAAAATTTAGTATACTATGGAACTTTCCAGGAATGGGACAACCACCTCACTAAGGACTATCCTACAAATCAATTTCAAATTTGGAATACAAAAAATAATCCTAATCCAAGATGCCCCATGAAATACAATTGTCATGTGAAGATGGATAAAATATGGCATATGTCAAAGGACTTGCGGAAGGTCCTTTATATGATGTAGGATATAGACAACCACCTTGGAGAGACAATAGAAGTGCTTATGCATTGATGAAAAGCCCACCACAAGATTATATTGGAGATAATATACAATCAAACTATAGAGGAGGAAGAGGAAATGATAGAAACAACCATTGAATAAGTGATGCTACATGTTATAACTGTGGAAAGGTAGGCCATTATGCTACATAATGCTGGGTGAAAAGGAAAAGGAAGTGTCCCTTTTGCAAAGATGATTCTCATGAAATATTCAAATGTGATAAAGAATTAAAATATTATCAATATATAGTAGAATCAAGAAGTGATGATTGACAAGGCCTTAAAAGAGCTAAGGTAATTTGAAGAATGTCACCACAAGGAGTAAGAGGTTGTCAAAGAATGGATAAATGGTAATCTGATACATCAAATGAGGAATTTTCTAGTGAACAAAAACAAATGAAAAGAAAGAAAAGATGAAATCTCAAACAAAGAAGAATAAGGTTACAGTATTGACTAGACAAGGGATTGATACTAGGAAAAATAAATGAAGAGAAATTGAATAAGTGAGTGAGGAATTAGGTCTAGAAGAAGAGGAATACAATTACTTTTGGCCAAGAAAAAGACAACATGATAGAGTAGTAGAAAATACAAAATAACAAATTATACACCAACAAATGATGACATAGCCTATTTTATGAAGAAGTTACAATGTTAAAGAATTTAGCCTCTTTGGCCTAGCAATAGGACCTCCTAGTCAAATTAAAAAAACTAGGGAAGTATTGGAACAAGTAGAAATAACAAGTTCATAAAATTATAGAAGATGAAAATTGGAAGAATGGTTGTGTTTTAATTACCACACACCTTAATAATAGGAAAGTTAAACATGTGATGTTAGATCTAGGTGAAGACCTAAAAATTATTCTAGAAACCACTTGGGAGAGATTGGGCAGACCCAAGTTAGTTAGAACACCAATGAATATTAGTTTGGAAAATGGTTCTAGTATGGAAACTTTGGGAACATGGGGAAATGTAGAAGTAAACATCAAACAACTTAAGAAAATTGTAGATTTTGAGGTTGTAGAAATGAAGGAACCTTTAACACTTTTAGAGAATTACTAAGACTAAGATGGTTTGCCAATTCTAATGGGATAGTATATTCAAGAAATGAAGAAATATCCTTGGCAGATGAAAATAAGATGGTACATATTCCACTAGGAGAAAGGGAAGATAAGACTTATATAGAAGAAATTGAACAAGAAAGAGAGGGGGAAGATCCAATAATTATTTATTCTATCTCAAGGTTGCCTACGGTCACATAAGAAGAAGACCCCAATAATTCTGAATAAATTGAACTGGATAGTGACAATGATAATATTGATAATAAGGAAGTTATTGATGCATGGATGTAAGGAGAACATGAATTAAATTCCTAGAAGGTTATGTGTTACAAAAATAATTTATGATACACAGTAGGCTCATAAGCCCTCCACAAACTATCATAAGCATAAGAAAGATATTGCAAAATAAAAAAACAATAAGAAACCATCGACCAAGCATCTTGTGCTCATAAGTAAACCTAAAATGTTAATATGTTCATTATACCAAAATCTAGTAATCACCAGGAAACAACAGTTATACCCAAGACATAAGCATGCAAGAAAAAAATCAATAATACACAAAGGGAATGATAATTATAAGGCCACTACAAAATTTAAATTCAATTTAAGCCATAGGAAAGCACCAGGTAGGTCTAAGTTTGAGCACCAAATTCCTCTACCTAATCCTAAAGATATAAAATAATGGATCAAAAAAATATTACATAAATAGACTAACTTAACATATCATAAAATTAGAACATAATGCACTATAGTCTACCATATAGAAAAAGTAAAAAAAAATCACTAGGAAAAAAATAGCTATAGGATAAAAAAGGTCATAAAACCACGAGAAGATGAGAAAATGACTGACATTTAATACACTTTGTAAGGCCTCACTAATGCTCGGTCAACTTGGTGTTAGATACATAATTCAAATGAGAGGTTCCTAGCTGAACAATCCACTAAACCCTCGCAAATGATCCATTTAATTACCAACCAAGGCTTCGTAAGCTTGTGATGATGCTAGCATTGCATGTGCATTCATGGAATCTACATGACCTATATCATCAAGTATAGGTGGCTGATCCCACAAAACTGGTTTACAATTCCGTTGAGGAAGGAAAATTACCAAAATGCTCCCATGAAGAAAATTTTGGGTTTTTAGGGGTTCGCTCAAAGGGGGGGTTCATGCAAACCCAAAAAGGGGTTCGCTCGAACCCCCCTTCAAGCGAATCCCCTTTGATGATGCCATCCATTTTAGTGCCATTTTTTAAAGAAAACAAAGGAAAAATTACAAAACAAGGAGGGTTCGAGTGAGCCCCCCTTCAAATGAACCCACCTTCGCTCAAAAGGGGTCAAGAGGGGTTCGCTTGAACCCCACTTTTTATCCCTTCTCCCCCTCTTCTACCAAATTTATGCAAAATTTTACCTTTTGAAGCTCGGGTTGAGGATGAAAATGGAGGAAACTTCACAGACCCAACTGGATGATGGTAGTCCTCAAAATGAGCTATCCATCAAATATAATTTTAATATGTTTTCGTTTTATTATGCATTTTTTTATTTTAATTAAACATAGGTTTTTCATCAAGAATTAGGCTCTTTGTTCTGTACATGTGGAAAAATAGTAGATTATCAATTTTTTTGAAAAATATCTATGCACTAGATATTGATGTCCCTGATCCAACAAAAAAATAAAAAATGAATTTCGATACATATAAAAGAAGTTATGTGTTAGCAAGTAAATCATGTCTAGATTGTAACAAGTTTGACTTCAAAACTTAATTAAGAAAAAAATATTTAATGAAATGCTATGAAACCAATTTCATGCACTAGATATCATAGTTATGAATCTAAATTCAAAAAAATTAGAATTTTATCCTTCATAGAAAAAAAGTTATGTGCTAGAAAGTACACGTCACTCTTTAAAAATGATGTTTACTGTTAAAACTAGTTTTCGAAGGAGATGTAAAAAGAAATGTAATATGATTCCAATTTTTTTAAAAAAAATATATTTAGAATCTATAGACAAAATGCCACAAATCACTAGTTTTAATCATCTTCAAATTCCTCACGATTTAGAAGCTATAGGTTCCTGAAAATGAAGATTTAGTTAATTTTTTTTAGTTTAATGTCCAGTTTGGCCAAAAATTGTAAACCAGTATTGTGGGATCACCCAGGTGGTTTACACATGTGCAATAAAAAAATAAAGGCTAGAAAAGGAAATAAGGAGTGAAATGTAGAATAGGGGAAATATTTTAATTTGCTACTGATGCTATAGGTACCTTGGGCTTAACACTGTGACTGTTAACTGCTAAACCTATACTCTAGAATTTCACTAGCACTATAGATTCTTACTTCTAACTACTAGAATCATTCCAAAGGATGACATAATGATACATTACAGAACATAAATCATGAGACAAGATATCATTCATGTGCATGTTATGAGTAATCTAATTGAAATGAATGCAACAATGTAAACATATAAATTAACAATAGAAATTGAGGTAGGTGAATAGTAACTCGAGTGGCCCTTGCTCGAGTTGCTATACCCATAGGAGAAACCAAATATGTTCTACTTAAATCAACTAATCATAATAGTAAAGTAGAACATCTTTATTTCATATAACTAAACTCTATAATATGACAAGAATCTTCATAGATTTCTCATTCATGAGTGCATAATAGAAAAATAACAATGAAGTATTGTCTATGAAACAAAACCATAACTATCAAAACATATATCTTCCAACTAGATCTACTCCTCAACCATTGATCCAACTATATAGGTTTGGGATGAGCTTTATTTGCATAAGAACTAAAAATAGAAGTTAAATGCAAATGTTCACTCTCCTTCAAAATATAGAGAGTCAAAGTCTTTGCAACTGAAACTATAACTAAAAAAGATAGAAGAAGACAAATAGGATTGACACTTTTCCCTAATAGTTTGATAGGGCATGCTCTATGAAAATAGTCACATTGGATTCTTGATCACTACAAACTTCTTCTTCCTTCCATCATTTTATTGAATGCTTTGGTGACTCACAATTGACCACTTCAATGATAGCTTCCATCATTTCCTATAACTATCACATTCTCAAAATTCTAAACTCTCCCCTACAATCTTCCTAGAATCCTTTAGCTATGGGCTGAGCTCTCCAATTGTTGCAAGTTGCAATTCTTCTGGCTGCAAGAAGTTAGTTTCATCTAAAGTATGCACACCATTATCAACCATGAATTAAACATAGATTCATATTTAATTTCAATCACATTCACACATTTATCCATGCAAACATCATCATATCATAATTATCTTTCCACATGGTAAATTCTATTTTATGATGCATAAAAGACATAAAAGATATATAAGGTTTATGATTGTCTGTGAGATAAGCAAATTGAAATGTTAAAAGATGTAAAAAGTGAAGAAAAATAGCTATTTATTACACCCACCATTCCCCCCAACTAGAGTATTTGCTTGCCCTCAAGCAATGTTTAAGATTAGAGGTTGTACTAGAGAGTCATTTCCTTGAAATCTGTCACCACATCAACTCCCTTTGCCTCTCTCAGATAGAAGCCTTTTTAACATGAAATCTTTGCTAGGCTCATATTCTCTACTTTTTCTATTTCATCATGGTTCCTCCCTATAAAATGTGGCACTAGATAGAGGAGAAGAGGTGGATGAAATGTGAGTGTAAACCATTTAAGTCCATTATCCCTGGCAATGTCTATATAGTTTTAAGATCTTATAATAATGGCTATAAAATTATACAGGGAGTGCAGTTCCTTTTTCTTTAATTTAGGGGTTAGTTCTTCCCATATCTTCTTCAAAAATTGGAAGGCTTGATTAATGGGTCCTATAGCTAGTTGCTTCATCCTTATGTAGTCACGTTCCTTGACACTCATTACTTTTCTTCCTACACCTTTATAATCAAGGAGCTCTAACCACTCATCGATGATTGTGTTGGGGTCTTGTGATTCTTTCCTCAACTGTAGAGCAATAGATTTCTCCTTTTTAGTATATTATTGTAAGATATCACCCCTTTACTGTTTATTCCTAACATAAGAGGCTAATGCATTAATTTATAATTCCCCCACAAAAACTAGTGGATTCCATCCATTCTGATCTGAAAGAACAAGATTATGCAAGTAAAACTCACATAATTGGTCTTGCATGTCTAGTGTAGAGTTAGAGAAAGCTTCTAAAAATAATTTTTTTCTATTCGTTGACATTGGAAAATCATTAATCAATTGGCTGAACTAAAAAAAAAACTTTTCCTACAAAAATAATGCATAAACTCTTACGAGAGGACTGCACTTGAGAATTTGTGTAGCCTTGTCTACTACTTCTTCAATCTTCACTTTTAGCCTTTTAATTTCTTCCTCTTTCTATTCAAGTTCCCTAGTGTGTTTAGATATCAATTAATTTTTTTTTCCCACTCTTTCTCAAAGAACTCTTGGGTTCTTTTCCACAATTCCACACCTAATGTCACCATAGTTGGCCCAAAGGGAACTATGAGTGGAGGAATTGGACCTTGGGATACTAGTTCCTTGTTCTCCACTTCTATGATAACAAGTTTTTCCAATTCATCCAACCTAGACCCATGCTCACATTTATACAACTTTTCCTCCAACTCTTTAATTGTTTTTTCCCTCTCACTGTCTTCTTCCACGTGTGTTTTCAACAAACCTTCCAATTGCTTTATCCTTTCCATAACATCTTGCAATTTTTTTCCAATATCCTTTTGCTGAATAAAAAACTCATCTCTTTTCAAAAATCGGTCATCCCTCTCACTTGTATACTCATTACCCTCTGAATTAGGGCTCCTTGGGGTTCTTTTTCTCATTTTATTTGCAAAAAAAACATCTTTTGAATTAGATTTAGAGGTACTTGTATAGTGCCATGACTGTGCAATGGGTGTATTTTCACTACCAAGGGAATTCCCATTCAATTTAGAGTCTGTCTCAACCATAACATCTTCATCTTCTTCTTTTTTAACTAACCCTCTCATGTAACCTTTTCTCTTCAGGCCCGATGTGATTGCCTCCTAGGATGTGTGGATTTCTTTTGCCACTTTGCAGGTGTAGATGAAGAATCACCTTTCCTTTTTTGGTTCTTGGTGTTTTTCTAAAGGTAGGGGTTTCTTGTGTATCTCCTTCTATGAGTTTCTTAGAGGTTTTAGGTTCAGTTTCCTACAAGCTCTGCTCCTTTGGCTCTCCTATTTTGTGGGTAGGTGATGCAACAAGAGAGCCAAAGGGAATTTTCCTTTTCGATACATCAGGTTCCTCTACTATTTATGGGAAAATAGGTTCTTCAAGGATGGTTTTGATATGGTTGCAATTTAGGAAAATTTCCCACGAAACATGTGGAAATTGGGTTCTCAAACTCCTTTTTATCAACAATGTGACTAAAAAAAATGTGATAATGTTGCATTATTTCTTTTCCTTTTCTACTCAGAGCTAATTCTTTTCAACAAATTGTACAAATTTTTTATAACATTCACATGGCTATCATGGCAAAGATGACTTAATAATTTAAAATGGATTGTATACAACAAGGATTATCTGCCATCACAAGTTAAGTATTTGACTATGTAAGAAGCTACTAAAGCCCATATCCAGGGTAAGGATAATATTTTTGTACCTTGAGAAGGTGAGTCTAGGTTCTCTCCTAGTTGTTTGAATTCATTCCTTCCAACAATAGCATCTTCCCTCACTGGAAACTCTTCTCCTTCCCATAGTAGTCCTGATACCTCAACAATGGAGGCTTCTGAAGCATCCACCCTCAAACCTCTTACAATTGATTCATCATTTTGTAATGTGGCAACAAATTGTTGTGTCACAAGCTCATTGAAATATACAAGTTTCAAGAAGTACTCCAACCAACCATCTTCTTGAAAATTGGGTAATATCAGCCTATCTTCCAAAAACTGGGTATGTGCTACTGGTTCCCTATGAATAATATCACCTCCCATGATACTGCTGTTGTTCTATAATTCCCTTTATTCTACTATGATCTAGTTCAATTCCTATCTATTACTCTGACTACACCACTCTATGGTGTATCCTCTCAATTTAGCTGCTTCTAACCCTTTTCTTCTCCTTTGAGCTTGTATTTTTGAGCTTTTATTGTGTAAAAATAGAGGAAAATAAAATGAAAAAAAGGTTACAGAGTTTTGGTTTTTTGAAAATCAAGAAAATGAAGAGTACCCCTCCCCCAACTAAAGGTATTAAGTGTCCTCACTTAATTTTATGGTTTTTAGTGGAGGGCTAAATGAAATATAGTGGAATATAAAATTAGATATGAAGAATGCATGAATTAATATAAAAAATATGCATAAAATAAATGATCATCTATGTTAATTATGGTAAATTAATGCATGTACCTATAGAATTCTGGTGAAGTGAAACTTAACTTGTGTAAAGTAGTTTATTACCGCCCACAATGGGATGTGATGCGACGTTCCTTAATTGCAAGTTGAAATGAATGGCATGAATGCATGGAACATGGTGAATGATGGTTTGGAAAGGCTACAAAATGTATGGAATGAATAAGGTGAAATGATATGTGGTAATCGAGAAAGGTGATGGAAATCCTACGTATGAATAGGTGTAATAGGCTGCACGTGTGGCTGCATGTATGGTGGAATGGAATTTGAAATGATAGATATGTAAGGGATGTGGCGGTGATATGAAATTCTATCAAACAAGTGCTACGGGTGTTTATAGGAATAGGTTCATTTTGAAAGTTTGTTTCCTTCAGGCATTATGCTACAGGTCCCTATCGCTTGTTTGACTATTATAGAAAATAAATTTTATTGTTTGTCACCTATGCAGTGTATGCTTGGGAAATGTGTTAGAAAATTATACCTGTGTAATATTAGTGAGTAAGCTATGTAGCTAATCTACTAAGTTATGTGTAGAATTTGTAGTTTCTATAGTTGAATTTTCAAGTGAAGGCTGAAATTACTAGATTAATGAAAGAAGGGAGTCATCATTCTACAAAGATTTCTTGTACATCTTTAATCTGTGTCCATTGACTAGTAATGAGAACCTAGCTTCATCAATTGTTTGTAGTTGTACTACTCCATTGGGAAACACTTGTTTTATCTCATATAGACCAAGACATCTTGTTTTTAACTTTCCCTTGTAGTCCTTATATCTTGAGTCATAAAGTAGAGCCCAATCAGCTACACTGAATTCCTTAGTTTTGATGAACTATCATGCCAACAAATTCTTTGATTCTGAACAACTTCAATGTGGTGTATGGCTTCCATCCTAATTTCATCAAATGCATTGAGGTTGTGTAATCTCTCCCGATGTGCTGTTGACAAGTCCATGCCCAATGTAACAATTGTTCTCAATGTTTTGTATTCAAATTTAATAGGAAGTACTACTTTCTTTCCATACACCAATTCATATGGTGTAATTTCTATTATGGTTTTCCAAGTTTTCCTATAGGCCCAAATAGCCTCAGGTAACTTGGCTTCCCAATACTTCCTATGAATTTGCACTATCTTTATTAGAATATTTTCAATTTCCTTGTTTGTGACTTCCACCCATCCATTAGCTTGAGGGTGGTAAGGTGTAGAATTTTTGTGTCTTATCTCACTTTCTTGAACCAATTTTGTGATCAGTTTTGATAAAAATTGGGGTCCTTGGTCTATGACAATCTCTCTTGGAACTCCATATCTTGTAAATATGTCCTCATAGAGAAAATTCTCCGCATTACCATCCCTAGAAAATTGTAAAGCCTTAACCTCTACCCACTTTGTAAGGTAATCTGTGCATACTAGTATGTATTCTTTTTTGTTTGATGTTGGTGATATTGGGCTAATAAAGACTTATCCCCATTTGTCAAATGGTGCTATTGCTAACTGTGGCTGCAATGGCATTTCATCTATTTTTGTTGGCCTACCCATTCTTTGAAATCTATCACAACCCCTAGTGTACTTCACTACATCCTTATGAAGAGTTGGCTAATAGTATCCAATATTGAGAATATTAAGAGTCGTCCTCTTTGCTGTAAAGTGACCCCCACAAGGTTCATCATGGCATACTTCAAAGATGTCATATACTTCATATTATCTGATGCATCTCCTCATGATGTTATTTGGGCCTATGTAAAATAAGCATCCATCTATCTAGAAGTAGGAGTTTGGATAGAAAATATTCCACTACATTTTCTTTTCCTGGCTTGTCCATAATGGTAATGTCAAATTCTTGAAGCAACAATAACCACCTTACAAGCCTTCCACCAACCACTGGTTTGTTCATTAGATACTTGATCAAGCTATATGGTTAGTGTGTATGAAAACTGAATATCCTGTAATATAATATGTGAATTTTTTTACTGCATATACCACTGCCAACATCTCCTTCTCTCTCACTTTATATTTGAGTTCTGCCCCTTGTAGAATTTTTCTAATGTAATAAATGGAATAATATTTGTTGTGTTCCTTCTACCCAAGTAAAAATCCTATAGGAAAATTAGAAGCATCTGTATGAATATGGAAAGGTAAGGTCCAATTTGGTCCTCTCAAGATAGGGGTTTTAGTCAATGCTACCTTGAGTGCTTCAAAAGAGTGTTGACAAGTAGTCGTCCAATTGAATTCTACATCTTTGGACAATAAAACAAATAGTGGAGTTTCAAGTTTTCTAAAGTCTTGGATGAATCTCCTATAATACCAAGCATGTCCTAGGAAACTTCTATCATCTTTTTTTCTTTGAGGCACATGGAGTGTTGATATCACTTGAATTTTGTTGGGTTCCACTTGAATTCCTTTATTTGACACAAAATGTCCCAATGCAATCCCTTTTGTCATCATCATGAAACATTTTTCATGACTCAGGGATAAGTTGTGTTCGTGGCACCTTTTAGCACCTTCTCTAGATTTCCAAGTGCTTCATCATATGTATTCTCATATTTTGTGAAATAATCCATGTAAACCTCCATGGAATTATGTGCAAATTCTAAGAATATACTCTGTACTGCCCTTTGGAAACTGGCTGGTGCATTACATAGACCTAATGACAGGAAAAAATAAGCATATGTGTCCTAAGGGAATGTGAATGATGTCTTGTCCTAGTCTTCTAGGGAAATCTTTATTTGGTTGTAGCCACTAAATCCATCCATAAAGGAGAAGTATTTTTTTCCTACTAGTGAATCAAGTACTTGGTCAATAAAGGGGAGTGGAAAGTGGTCCTTCCTAGTTGCAACATTTAATTCTTGATAGTCTACACATACTCTCCACTTTCCTCCTTTCTTTGGAAAAATTACTAGAGGTGACACCCTTTGACTATCAAAGATGTGATATATAAAGCCCACATCAAGCAATTTTTGCAATTCTGATTTAACTATGTCTTTGACTATACAGTTCATTCTCCTTTGAGGTTGCCTTATGGGTTTAAAACCATCATTGATATTAATCCTATGCATGCATAAGTCTGGGCCTATCACCTTCATGTCATGATAATCCCATGCAAAGGTTGTTGCATGTGCTTGCAACACATTCATTCGTGAGGTCTATTGTATATTAGTCAATTGATTGTTAACATTCAATGTTTTACCTAACATTATCTCTAAAGTCTTGGATGCTATTTCCATTGATGAGATGTCAAGTCCTAATATATTTGGAATACATTAGTGTGGTAAAAAAATGTGAAATATTTGAGAAATTAACTTAGATGAACTGACAAGGATAACATTTTGCAGGGGATCTTGCAAACATGTCAGGCAATCTTGATGCTGCGGGTCCCTACCATAGTTATTTTGCATGATGTTTACTATCAAGTCATCTTCATATTTGTTTTCTAACAAAGGATTGTGTTCAATAGTCATTGGGGTTTGCAAGGAATGCTGATCCTCCTCATCTAGAGTAGGCCGAATGGTTTGTTTGAGGTTTGCATGTGGATGGGCTAGTAGATAAAGGACCGATTTCTTAGTCACATTCCATTAGAGATAATCATATTCCTATACCTTCAACCTATAAAGGAATTTGTTGTTTCCAACCAAGGTCTTCCTAAAATGAGGGGGTAGCCTACAAGATTAGCTTTTGGTTGCAATACCATGAAATCAATAGGGTACTCCCATGAATCTAGTACTATTACCAAGTCTTCAATTATACCCTCACGAGACTATGGACCTATCTACCAACTATAGAATAGTAGGTGTAGGTTTGAACTCTATCAATTGTAACAACTTCATTGTCTCTTTACTCATTACATTAATATTTTATCTAAAGTCAATTAAGGTGTTCTTAATAAGAGTGCCATTTATCTTTACATCCACTATAGGACTCCCAGGGTCTGCATACTTGGGGATAGTTATGTTTCCCAACATAATGTCTACAAGTTGTCCTAAGACATGCACAGTCTGAGGATATTTTATCTTCCTTCCTAATTTTTTAATGCATAATTCTCTCACTATTTGGTATATATAGGAACCTCCTTAATGGCTTGAATAAGGGGTATTTTTATACAAACATCTTTAAGTTGTCCCAGTAGGTTAGTTTCAACTTGTGTTTGATGTCTTTGAAGTACTAATATTTCAGGAAATGGAGCCTCTAGACTTGGATTGGTTTGGATAAATTGATTTGACTCAAGCTCTTTAGGTTGATTTTCCAAGGTCTTTGCTAGGGGTTCCTCATCAATCAATTTAGTGATTTGAGGGGATGAAGGCCCAACCCAAGTTTCCCTTGATTTGAGGTGGACATCACTCACCTCTACTCCCTTAAGTAGGGTATTGAACAAATTCATTAGTATAGGCCTACTTAATAGGCTTGCTATTGGGGTTAGGTGTAGGTTGGGTTGGAAGTTGAGGTGCTCTAGGTGGTTGTGGTGTTGGATTTGTTGGGTTTAGCATGATGGCTTGTTGTTGTGGTTGCAAGGGCCACTGATAATTCATGTTTTGGTTTTGCCATTGTTGGCCTCTTTTCCATTTAGGTTGCCATTGGTTTTTTTAGGGTGGCCATTGGGAATTATAGTTATATCCTTGGTAATTTTGTGATGGCCACATGTTTTTCTATTGTTGATTCCAATTGGTTTGAGGAATTTGATATTGTTGGTTTTGCATATTGGCCCAAGACTGAAGATTCCAATTAGGAAGATTTCAATTATTACCAGGAAATGACATTTTGTAATTCAAAGGATCTTGGGATATACCTTGTCTTGGTTGCCATGGTTTCATTTGAGATATGTATAATACTTTTCCATCTTCTCCTTCTAATGCATGAAAGTTTGATGTCCGTTCAGAGATTCTTGCCACCTTCTTTTATTTGTAGTTAGCCCTTCTTTGTCTACAATGTGGGTTGTATTCTTTATGAGATGCTTCTACCTCTTCTTGCTTATTTTTGATATGGAGGGTATCTAGATGTGTAGCCAAATGGATGATAATATATTCCTTCATATTTGACAGAAGATTACTTAATTCAACTCTAGAGACTTCATTGAATGGTTTGTTGATGGAAGATGCCATGTCTCCTCTAACCTTCTTTGTGAAAGACCTTGAATAGTTCTTGCATGCCTTGTAGATCTTCTCAAATGGTGTTTGAGATATATATCCTACCCTAATGAGGTTAAGTGCATCCATGCAATCCTCATTAATCCCCCTTAAGAATATCAGCTTTAAAGACTCATCAAAGAGTATGTTTTGGTGGGATTTTTCAAGACAATTGAAACGTTTCTATGTAATCTTCTAGGGATTCATCCTCCTTTTGTGACATCTTGAAGATTTCATCTCTCTTTCTATCTATTACTCTACAATAGTCCTAGTTCTTCTCCAAGAAATTTTTCTTCATGGTATTTTAATTTGGAACATCTCTTCCCAAATCCATAAACCATCTTAGAGTTGGATCCTTTAGGGTTGTTGGAAATAGTTTGAGCCTATGTGCATCTGTAGTATAATCATAACTTATGAACAACACATTAAATTCAAAAAGGAATGTATCTAGGTCCTCTGTGACCAACCCATAGGATACAGGTGATGCTGAAGGAGGTACATGTTCTTCAATGTAGTTTCTGTCTCTTGATTAGCAATGGGGAACACAAAGGTTACATGCTCTGGTGGGTCTTCCATTGCATCATCACCCATGGTGATGATATGTGTATGGGAAGTATCCTCTGTATCTGAGGTGGATATTGGTGTTAGGGATGATTCTTCTTTAGGAATACTCTCTCTTTGTTCACTATGATCACCAATATCCTCTAAAGCTTCGTGTGTTGAGGGGAGAAATATTTTGAGAGTGTCTCGCCACCTCTATATACAATAGTTGTGACTCTTTAGATAAACAACTCTTGCACATTGTTAGTAAAGCATTTTTGTATTGATAACTAAATCCTAATTACCCTAATGTGGAAGAAAAAATTCTAACTATGAAAGATTGAAATTACACAAGAGAATCTTGGATGTAGCACCATCCTCGACAACAACACCAAAAAATGTAAGGCATCACTAATGCTCAATAAACTTGGTGCTAGAAACACAATTCAAAGGAGAGGTTCCTAGATGAATAGTCCACTAAACCCTCACAAAGGCTCTATTTAATTATCAACCAGGGCTTCGTAAGCTTGTGATGATACTGCCACTACATGTGCATTCATAGATTCTACACGACCTATATCATCAAGTATAGGTGGTTTACACATGTACAGGAAAATAGTAAAGGTTGGATAAGGAAATAAAGCATAAACTGCAAAACAAGGGAAATAAATTAACCTGCTACTGATGCTGTGAGTACCTTTAGCTTAACTCTATAACTGTTAATTGCTAAACCTAAACTCTACAATTTCACTAGCACTATTGATTCTTACTTCTAACTACTAGACTCACTTTGAAGGATGACTCAACAATACAATACAAAAAATAAATCATGGACTCTCACCAGACTGAGGGTCTTGTGGCTTGGCTTTGAATAATGTTGGCCACTCCTTAGGGTAAAACTTTCATTCTCTCCCTTTGATATAGCCCATTAGGAAATGTGCTTGAGGTCAAACCATGGGGTGATGAAATCCCTTGGAAGGCCTCCTACAAAAAATAAAAAAATGAGACTAATTATGTGTATTTATTGTCACCCAAAATTGCACAAGTATGCAAGGGGAGAGAATACAAACACACTAGCTCAGGATTGACACAATGTGCAAGTGCACCAAACACAAAAAATAAGGTTCTTTTAAACCCAATTAAGCTAAATGTGATTTAATCTAAAAAATGAAGTCTACACAACATTTTAAAATTGATTCTTTGACAATCAGACCTGCAACAAACTAATTAGTAGTTTGAAAGAAAGATTTGACAAAATCCTACACCAACTATGTTAGTATTTTGAGAACAAAAATTTTTGACGATTGAGCTACAAAAAAAGGATTAGTAGTTTCAAAAATAAAATATCTTCCCAGCATTCGCCAGAGAGTAGTAATAAAAAATAGAAAATAGATAACTCCTTGACCAAAAATAGAAAGCAAACAATAAATAGAAACCAAAAATTTACTTCCTACAAACAAAAGTATTGATTTTCAAACAAAGGCATCGCTCTACAAACAAAGGTGTCACTTTGCAAACAAAGGTGTTGCTTTGAAAAGAAAGGCATCACTTTGCAAAAAAAGGTGTTTCTCTACAAACAAAGGCGTTTCTCTGCAAACAAAGGCATCACTCTACAAACAAAGGCATCACTTTGTCTCTACAAAAGTGTCATGTAAAAAATAATGTTTTTCAAGAATAAAAAATTATCTAGCACAAAAATAGGGGGTATAATATATGGAAATTCGTGGCTTGATTCTTTCAGATGCAATGGTGGTATTTGTTTTTGCTAAAAAATATCCTAAAAGGTTGATTTCCAAAGTCTCTTAGGAGTACCTATGATGTAGGGGCATTGTTTCCAATCAATTTTAGTTTGCAACTTTGGTTTTTGTTGGTTCTTGATTCCTTGTATCTATGTGACATGTGGCCTATTTTGTTTGGCAGCAAGATTCTTGAATCTTCCTTTCTCGTTGTGCATGGATGGTTAGGGAAGTTAAAACATTTTTTTCGAATCGGTTGCCATAGGTAGAGTTTGGGTTCTGGTAAAAGGAAAAAGGGGGATGGTTTGAGGAAAAATCTATATCTGCTTTGTGCGAGGAGAGTTTTTGGTGAAGGAAGGAATAGAAGGAAGATTTAGGTTGTGAAGAAAAGGAGAATGAGGAAATTCGAAGAGGGCAATGCCAGGGGAGTTGACCAGATGGGAAAGATGTCAATTTGAATAAAGTTCAAAAGCAAATCAAATAGAGGGGTGAAATCAAGCTAGGCATAAAGGAAGTCGATTCCTTTAAGAATTGGCCATCATTGTAATTAGTTTTTGCATAGATCAATACACATTTAAACTCTATTTTTCTAATATGAGAATTGTTCCTTTGTAACCAAGGAAATGTGATGAGATTTTATTCAATGGATTTGTTTCTTTTCATTGTTGCTTTGTAAGATTTGATTCTTTTCACCTTGAATGAGGGATGAGTCCAGTAGATGTTCTTGCCACCCTTGGTAAAGGATCAACCTAACCAATTGAGAAATATTTTGTAGGTTGCTATTTTTGTTTAGTGTAGTCTTCTATTTCTCGTAGTGTTTCATTACTATCTTTAACCTAGTAGGCTGCTATTATCTTGGTATCATAGCATATGTTTGTAAATGTGTGTCATCATCTTGGCATCAGATCCATAAGAGATTAGGATATTGAGAAGTGGGAAGAATGCCACCAAGAAGGATGAGAGGAGGATGTGCTCGAGGTGGTGGTCGAAGAGGCCATGAAGAAGGAGTTCTAGAGTTGTTGTATAACCTGTTAGCAAGAATATATGCCATAGAGTAGGCACAACAAAGGGGAATAGTCATTGATGATGTTAGTGAAGTTGGGGAAGAAGAGAAATCCCAAATTGATGAAGTTTGAGAAGAACCAAAAGGAGTGGAAGAAAGATTGATAAAGGCCATTATGAGTGTGGAAGCCAAACCAAAAATAGAGGTCCCTAATTATTTTGGAAGCCTAAATGAGGAAGAACTCATCGACTGGATTAATGATCTGGAAAAATATTTTGAGTATGAAGGAGTTGTAGAAGAAAGGAAAGTTAATTTTTCTTCTACAAGGCTCAAAGGCCACACTACAATGTGGTGGGATTATGTATAGTGTGAAAGATGAAAGAAGAACAAGGAAAAGGTAACTTCTTAGGACCAAATGGTTTCCAAATTGAAGGCTAAGTTCCTTCTCAGAGACTACCAAATCAATCTTTTCAAAAGATTGCAAAATCTCAAGCAACAAGATATGTCAGTAAAGGAATATACAGAAGAGTTCTATAAGTTGGTGATTTAGTCAGGCCATAGTGAAGAGGATATGGAAAAGGTAGTGAGATACCTTAATGGCTTGAAATATAGTTTGTAGGATGAATTGAGTCTAGTGTCACCTAGAACTCTTAAGGAAGCCTATAATTTTTCCATTAAGGTAGAGAAGAAGCTTATGGGGAAGCATAATTAGCACAGATGAGGTAGAGGATGAGGCTACAAAGAAAGTGGACAACAACACCATCAAGATGGAGAGGCAAGTAGTTTAAGTGGGAAAGTCAACTCAAGAAGAAGAGGTTATCAAGATAGAGAAAGATCATTTGGAAGTGATGGTTATCTAGGAAAATGAAGAGGTTTTGTTGGTAAATATTTTAAGTGCAATCAATATGCTGGTTATTAGAGTTGGGAGTGTCGGGAATCTCCACAAGAAGGTTACACAAGGCCAGAAAGGAGAAATCATATCATGTAAGCAGATTAAGAAAGTGTAGGTTCACCTACTCATCCTAATGAGGAACTTGAGACTTGAGTCTTTGCTATTCAAGAGAGTGTTGTTGAAGCCACCAAAGGAGAGTAAAGAACTAGAACAAAGAAGAGCTTTATTCAAGACAAAGTTTAAGGCTAGAGGTAAGTGCTACAAATTGATTATTGACAATAGTAGTACTAATAATCTAGTGGCTGTGTAAATGGTGGATAAAATAGGTCTTATGAGAACTAAACATCCCACACCTTATAGATTTTCTTGGTTACAAAAGGAGCATCAGTTGTTGGTAGATGAGAAAGCTTTGGTTTAATTTCATATAGGAAGCTATAAGGATAGTTTTGTGTGTGATATCATGCCAATGGATGTGTGTCACATGCTCCTTGGTAGACATTGGCAATTTGAATGAAATGCCATACATGATGGAAGAAACAATACTTACACTTTTGAGAAGGATGGTCTCAAACATACCTTGTTGCCTTTGCAAGAACCAAAAGAGGATAGTCATAGTAGCAGTCATAAGGTGATGCTAATAAGAGGAAAATAGTTTATAAATAGAAGGGAGACAAAGGAAGTTGTAGCAAAAACAAAGGAGGTGATCATTTATTTTCCTAAATGTTGCAAGAATGTAAACAATGCTGATTTGTAGGTAGGACAACCAACATGTGTTGACAAAAATGAATGTGAAGTTGAGGAAAATATTGGTCTTTGGAAGGACATACAGAAGTGGAAGAATTTGGCATTGTTGAGTGAAAGGGAGATATTAGAACAAGAGAAAAACAAAATTGTAGTAGACAAGCGAGAAACAAATGTTGGGGTAGCAGTAGAGATTGGTCTTATGAAGGATACATAAACATAGGGAAGTTCAAAACAATAGTGCCAAGATGAATACACGAGAAAGAATCTGCATGAATAGAGTGTGGAGACAACAAAATAGAATGTGGAAGATGACCTACCACTTCAAATTAAAGCATAATTTATATTGGTGGAAGATGAGAATCTCCTTTAAAAACCCTTTTTGTTTCATCAATTTTGGGTAAAAAAAATCCATTAGCCACATGGGCCATCATATCACTTACATATTGCCACTTTTTGGCCCATCATGATCTTGCACATACCCTTTTGTCGGTTTTTGATTCCTTGTATTTTTGTGACATGTGGCCCATTTTGTTTGGCAGCAAGATTCTTGAATCTTCCTTTCTCATTTCACATGGATGGTTAGGGAAGTTAAAACAATTTTTTTGAACCGGTCACCATAGGTAGAGTTTGGGTTCTTCTAGAAGGAAAAAGGGGGATAGTTTGAGGAAAAAGCCAGATCTGCTTTGGGCGAGGAGAGTTTCTGTTGAAGGAATGAATAGTAGGTAGATTTAGATTATGAAGTAAAGGAGAATAGGGAAAGATGAAGAGGACAACATTAGGGGAGTCAATTGGTTGGGAAAAATTCTAGTTTGAATAAAGTTCAAAAGCATATCAACTAGAGGGATGAAATTGAGCTAGGAATAAAGGAAGTCGATTACTATAAGAATCAACCATCATTGTAATTAGTTTTTGCATAGATCGATACACATTTAAACTGGTTTTTTGATCTGAGAATTGTTCCTCTGTAACCAAGGAAATGTGATGAGGTTTTGTTCAATGGCTCTATTTCTTTTCACTATTACTTTGTAAGCTTTGATTCCTGAAGCCTTGAATGAGGGATGAGTCTAGTAGATGTTCTTGTTGCCCGTGGTTAAGGATTGGCCTAACCAATTGAGCAATTTTCTGTAGGTTGCTACTGTTGTTTAGTTTAGTCTTTTGTTGCTCATAGTGTTTCATTGCTATCTTAACCTAGCAAGTAGCTATTATCTTGGTATCAGAGTGTATGTTTGTAAATGCATGTAATCAACCTATAACCTGCAAGTTAGAAAATGCCAAAAGCTTGCGAACAAGAAGGTCATCCAAAAATATTAGTACTTCATGTTAGGTTCAACAATTGTAGATGGGGAAAATAAGATATATGAAGCTTAAATCATGCACAACAACCACCAACTGTTAGAAATAAGCTTAAATCCCCAATCAAGAAATAGAACAAAAATTGACATAAAATATTAAATGCAAACAAACAAAACTCAGATTATACCTTTATGCCATCATTGGTTGACTTCTATTGCCCTTCTCTTCCTTGCTTTTGAAGTTGTGAAATGTAGCTCTCATATTTGGAGTGCACAATTGATTGGCTCAAGATGATAATAACGAAAAAATATTTGAAGATAGTGGTTAGAGAAAAAGAGAGCTTGAAGCTCGAATTTATAGGAGGAGAGATGGCAAGATGAGTGAACAAGATAAAAAAGAAAATCAATGGTTGAGATCGAATGAGATAACTTCAATGAGAAAGTTGCTCATTTTAAAATTCAAAATTTGAGGAAATTGATTAGAGAAATTAGCGAGAGCGAAAGCAAAATTAATGGGTGGAAGATGATTTCAAAATTAGTGGAAGGCTATAGGAGATCAGATTTTGAAAATTATGGCCATTTGTAAGAGTTATATTTGTTGCAAAAGTTTCACTGTTGGTCTCATTGTGTTGTGCAACACAACGCTTGGGTTTGTGACATGGCTTAATCGCCTCCGATGGATCTTGGATCTTATATAAATCTTGCGGTTGTATCGAGCATTGGCGAGTCAATCTTTTGGTGTAATGACATCCGCCTATGCAACAATTGGTATTAGAGTTGAGGTCATAGGTTCAAATCCATCACTTGCGTTGGGGGGATTGTTGCAAGAGTTTCACCCTTGGTCTCTTTATGCTGTGCAGCGTGGCGCTTGGGTTCATGACATGGGTTAACCCCCTCTTGTGGATCTTGGATCTTGTATAAATATGGCGGCTATATCGGGCATTAATAGGTCGATCTTATGGTGCAACAACAACCGCTTGTGCAACAAGATTTTCAAAAATAATGGAGATGTGTAAGAGTTAAATTTTGAAAATAAATAAATGAAAATTCATTTATTTTCAAAACCATGAATAATTAATTAAATTAAACAATTTAATTAATTATATAAGAATATTAGGTTAGTAAGATTAAATAAATTAAAATATTTATTTAATCAAAGAAGATGTTAATTAGGGATTAAATAATTAAATAATAATTATTTAATCAAATAAATGATAAAATGGAAGACATTAGTTCAATTAAATAATAAAAATTATTTAATTGTGAGCGTGTGAAGAAGAAAATGAAAATTAGGGTTTTAGATAGAATTAGGGTTAGACGATGAAATTATTCAAAAAATGTTCTCGCTGACTCCAGATAGTTTTAAGTGTTTATAATTTTAGATCAAAATAACATGTACACAATTAAAACACATAAAATAGAATCTAAGAAAATAAAAAATGTTCCCTTAAAAATTACAATAAACTTATCAATGATTATGCATGATATACAATTTGATAGTTAAAATTGTAAATTTCTGGTTGGCTATACCAAATTGATGAAGCTATAAAATCTATGTTAGTAAAATGAATTAAACACCTAATGGTAACATTTGTTTTTGTTGAAAACCAATCTTGTAGAAAAGGATCATTGTAATCACAAAAACCAAATATAAAATTTGAATGTATGATGCTTACAAATCCCATTTTAATAAGCATCATGCAACGAACATCTCACGGGGGACTTTGAGCCTTGGGGCACTTCATATTGTCATTTGTGAAATAGTGCATCTATAGTTGTGCCAGTCAATAGCAAAGGACAACATCACAACATATCTTATTTCAATCCTAGCATCCACACATAACCAAACTAAAAATTCTAGTGAATAATATATATGTAATCTAGTGATTAAGAGCATTTGATTTTTAGCTGCAAAACTTACTTAAGCAATGTAAACATTTTTGGAATGGATCTATTACAAGTAGATGATTTGAGGGTGTTTCTCTAGAGATATTCTTGCCTAGATACTGATTCTGGGGCACCTAAATGTTGGTTATATGAAGCCAAATGGTCACCTCATTTTCCCTCCACTTGTTTGGCTGTTGGTATTCTATTTGAAGGTTTATTAAAAACAATATGGATAATGCAATTATCATCTTATCTCAGTTTTTGCGTAGCTGAAAGCTTGCTGCAATGTACACAAACAATGATATAATTAGTATAAGAGATCTCCCCTTCTTTTGTGGAAGTAGCCAAAATTGGTGAGCCGCATATATCTAGTGTCTTGCATTCTCATTGATAAATCTTGTGTCTTATAATTCTACTTTGCAATTTATTTATTTGCACTTGTTAATCAACAATTGGTATCAAAGTTCAGTGAAGAAGCTGATTGTGAATTTGTGAAACAATTTCCAAAAAGATGGAAGATGTAGATAAATGGAGAATCGAAAAAATTCTCAGGGAAAATTTTTGGATTGCAGAAGATGCAGATGGAACCATTGCTGATTAAAGGAGACCTCCCACTCGTGTTGGAAGGAAAATCCAAGAAGCCAAACACAATGGCTGATCAATGAGGAGTGGGAGAGATTGGATAAGAAGGCGATAGCAACCATAATCCTCTCTTTATCCAGCAATGTTCTATTCACTGTTTCAGCTAAGAATACATCAAAAGGATTGTGGGACAAACTGTGATATATGCATGAGAGGGTTTCTACTTTGAATAAAGTTTTCCTCATGAGGAAATTGTATAATCTGAAATTGAAGGATGGAGGTAACATGTCCTATCACCTCAATGGATTCAATACATTAATCAACCAATTGATCTCCATGAATATAAATTTGGAGGATGGAATCAAAGCCATCTTATTGTTGTGCTCTCTACTAGATAGCTAGGAAGGTGTGGTGATGACAATCAACGTAATTCAATGTCTGAAAAAAATACTCTCAAATTCGATGATGTTGTTGGCACCCTCCTTAGTGAAGATATGGGGAAGAAAAATCAAGGAACCTCATCAGGCGATGCCTTGATTTTTGGCAATAGAGGGAGACATCAAGAAAGAGGCAAAAATAATAATCGAAGGAGATCAAAATCAACAAGAAGATCCAAGTCAAGGGGGAGCAATGAAGGTTGCTGGTTTTGTGGAAAAGGAGGTCGCACCAAGAAGAATTGCTGGTCATACAAAAAGGTGCAAAATCAGCCAAAGGACAACGAAGTAAACACCACATATGAAAAAGATGAAGGTGCCTTGGTCTTGTCAACAAACAAAACTATAGCTGGTTCGTGGGTACTGGACTTTGGTGCCTCTTTTCACACAACTCCATGCTGGGAAGCTGTCAATAACTATCAAGAAGGAAAATTTGGTAGATTTTATCTTGGTGACAATGAACCTTGTGATATTGTTGGCAAAGGTGACATGATGTTGACATTAAAGAATGAAAATAAATGGCTATTGCAAGATGTGAGACAAGTTCCCAAGCTTAAAATAAATCTGATTTCCGTGGGACAGCTTGATGCACAAGGATATAGCATCACAAATGTTTTCTTCACACACTTGGAAGGTGGCCAAAGGAGCCTTGATGGTTGCGAGAGGCCACAAATTCTTCACTTGTTGATTCATCTCTATACTATAATCATACACACTTTCAGATTCTACTTGACCAACATCACTCTCATCTTGTCTTAACGATTTTCTCATCATTTCAAGAATAAACAATGTGCACAAAAATCCCAAGAAGCTTGTTAGTGTAAAAAATAATTAGAGTTTTATCCATGCCTATTTCAGTAGGGTAACTCTTGTCATAATAAGGTGAGCTCTTATGCATGGGTTGCATTGCATACCAGAACCCAAATACTCCAATTAGGGCACCAACTTTTCTAGTCACAAACGTGGTACAACTTGTGAGCAGGATTGTAAGTTGTAGTGAGTATTGATGACGAACCAACTGTCAATACAATAGATTCCTTCAAAGACAATGTTGTGAAGATGGCAAATCATATTATGAATACGTCATTATAGACAATGAAGAGGCTCTGATCCAGCAATATCATTATAGATGTGAGTCAGAATTTTCTGGTTTCTTGGACGACACTTTGTTCAAGCTTGGTGGTAGCAACTTCTTGTCTGCCTAATCATCTAAATTATGATTTGAACTGGGAAAGGGACACCTCACTTGACATCCTCATCGTTATCAATGTCTAAACCATACCAATCACTATGGGTCAACTCTCTTTTTGCTAGATGGTGGCATGTACATCATAATCAGAAATATAGGTGCCTTTATCTAAAGTAACCCATGACCTCCTTAAAGGAGGCCACATTGTTAAAGGAGTAAAAACTCATGCCAATCATCATTTTCAGTGCTTGGGGGTCTATTAAGTAAACAACGTGTAGGGACTTTGGGACACATTTCAAAGGTCACCCGGGCAGATTCCCAGACAAAGCAATTGGCGCATGTGCTCTTGCTATGTTAGAACATTCATCCACTGGATTTTTGTAGGCCTCTGGCTCCTTCAACCGTCTCACTGCTTGATCAATGTCCAAGGACCAACACGACATGGTGTCCTCCAATTTTCTACCACGTGATTCAAAAAAGCCATGGAAAACAATCCAAATGATGGCCTCCCAGTTTGCATCCTATATACATCTGCTTCATCTACTGTAATATTAATGTGCTAAAACATTCCAATTTTTCTGCTGCTACTTTATCAGTGTTCTTAGCCACGAATGCTGTGAAGGGACCAGTCTTCGACACTTTAATGAATTGTAGTCTCTCAAATTGAACCATTAAGGCAAGATCAGAGTAATCTACTCTAATTTTAATATTATGTTAGAAAATATTGTTTTAGAGAATTATTAAAAAATTAAATTAAACTGAGAATTGTAAAAATAAATAGGACATAATATTTATATTGGAAAAAAAAAATCGATAAAAGATCTATAACACGTTATTTTTTAATTTAAGAAATCTACTATAAATCTATATAAATAGAGACATAGCAAGAACTTGTAAATTATATTATTTTCTTCCTTCATTTGTTAATGGTCTCACGTGCATATACAATGGATAGATATACCTTTCAATGGATAGATATACCTTTCATGCAATCTTAGATCTCACACATGCACATCAATAATTTTTATTAATTTCAATATGATTCCCTATATATTTAAGGTGCACTCAAAGGGGTTGGTGATGAGGTCACAATCTTTCACCTTATAATCTTTTGGTTGTTAAATAAATAAATAATTTATAAAATTATTATAAATTTACACCTAATTTACTATATATGCCATATTAATATTGTATAAAGCTAAATTTTATGAATTAGAGTCTTATAAATGTTTGATAGGAGCACTTACATTATATTAAATCTTTTAATACACATTATGTTCTAACAAAAAGTAGAAAGGTGAGGGGTAAGGGATTATAAAAAAGGGAAGACACCTAGAAAAAAGAAGTAAAAGAAAATAAATAATGAATTGAAAATGGCCAACACATAATGAATGAATAAAGGGTCACAAAAGGGGTCAAAACAAACATGTGATAATATTATTAAAATAAGTGTACTAGAAAATAAAAGAAAAAGTAAATTGCAGAGTACGCAATTTTATATCTTACATTTCTCCCCACTTTAGTAAACTTATAAAAATGAGTACAAATTATGTAAAAGTAAATTGATGAGTATGTAATTTTTGATTTTATATTTCCCCCCACTTTAGTAGACTTATGACATGACCAAGGAAGAAGTTTGCTAAATTATAGTAAATTATGAATTACAAATGATACATTTTTATCATGGGAGAGATACCATATCTACCTTGGTTCTAATCTTCATTCCTGTGTATACACTTCTTCTACTCAAGTATTCATAGAAAAGGTAATTATTGTACACCAACAATTGTAAACATCCAAATCATACAAGGGAAACAAATATAGAGGGAAACCGCATAGGTACAAACATGAAAGAAATGCACATGCATAAGAGCACACATAAAAACATGAATGAAATGTGATACACATCTAAATAGAAGATGCTTATTAGGTCACAATATACAAGTGGGATAGCTAAAAACACCAACAAAAATTAATCTTATGTTTTGCTCTATAAAAGAACTTAGGAAAGGAAGTGAACAAGGAAATTGGAACTAATGGGTATGAGGTTTCCACCCAAAAAAATAGCTATTTGGAGGTTGCTAACTTGATTATACGTTGCCACCCAATTGAAAACTAAAAACATAGCTTTGAGATTGTCAATCAATGAACTGACTATTTAATTGAAGGAAGAGGCAGAGGAGAGAAACAAAGCATAGAAGAAACATAAATAAAATATATAAAATAAAACACAAATAAAAACCAAAATGATTCTCTATTTCATATGATTTCAAAACATACAATAATAGATATCTTAAAACAGACACAAAGCTTCTGCTCTTTGTTTTGTTCAAAAAAATACTGAAAAACATATTCCTTTGTTTCACTAACTGTTCAAGCTGTTTTTTCAACAAAAGACTAGCTGCTCTTTCCCTCTATTTTTCATAGATAAAAAGACTATATGAGCCTACATATATGCCCAACAAGAAGGAAAAACAAAAACATTAATTACATTAAATTATGCTATGTGAAAAAATATTTCCAAAAAGATTATGCATATGGATTCACATTTAAATCTGTCCTGCAATTGAGAGTTGAAACAAAAACATTAATTACATTAAATTATGCTATGTGAAAAAATATTTCCAAAAAGATTATGCATATGGATTCACATTTAAATCTGTCCTGCAATTGAGAGTTGAGAGCATTGCTGAAGTGGATTAAGCTGGAAAAAAGAAATTCACATACATGAACAAAAAATGTGACACTGGAGAGAAAAAAAAAAGTCTAAGAGGAGGAGTTACTGAGGGTAGTTGGGATTAAATTCCAACATTAATTGCCACTCAAATATAAACAAAATGATATCATAACTAATTAGAAGATAACCATTAATTAGAAGATAATCGTCATTTGCAGTGCTTGGGGGTTCATTAAGTAAACAACGTGTAGCGACTTTGGGACACATTTCAAAGGTCACCCGGATAGATTCCCAGACAAAGCAATTGGCGCCTGTGCTCTTGCTATATTAAAAAATTGATCCAATGGACTTTTGTAGACCTCTGGTTCCTTCAACCGTCCCACTGCTTTATCAATGTCCAAGAAGGACCAACACGACATGGTGTCCACCACTTTTCTACCACGTGATTTCAAAAAAGCCATGGAAAACAATCCAAATGATGGCCTACCAGTTTGCATCCTACATACATCTGCTTCATCAACAGTAATGTTAATGCGTTGTCTGCTACTACTATATCAGCGCTCTTAGTCACGAATGCTGTGAAGGGAGCAGTGTTTAACACTTTAATGAATTTAGTTTCTCAAATTGAACCATTAAGGCAAAATCACTTATACAAATGATTAGTGGACGATCCAATCTAATCTAATCTAATTTTAGTGCTATGTTAGAAATAATTTTAATTGAGGAAATCTCTAATAAATGTAAAAATAAAAATAAAAATCTATAAATTATAGTGTTTTGTTTCACTCTTTAATTTATTAATGATTTCATATGTATATACAATGTGTAAATATATCTTTTATGAAATATTCTCTCACACATATATCAATATTTTTATTCATTTCAATATGATTACCTATACATTTAATGTAATCAAAGTGGTTGGTGATTAAATCACAACCTTTCACCCTATAATCGTTTGGTTGTTACATAAATAAATAAATAATTTATAAAGTTATTATAAATTTACTCCTAACTTAATATAATAAATGTCATATTAATATTTTATTTAAGACTAGACCTTATAAGTTAGAGTCTTATAACATTTGTTAGGATTACTCATATTATATGTAATCCCTTAACAAACATTATGCTTTAACAAAAAGTGGAAAGGTGAGGGATAAAGGATTATAAAAAAAAAAAAGACACCTAGGAAAAGGAAGTAAAAGAAAATAAATTATGAATTAAAAAGGACAAATACATAAAAGAGTATATGAGACAGACAAAATATGGTATGACTACGAATGCTGAAAAAAGGGTCACAAAAGGGGTTAAAACACATGTGCGTGACAAACTTATTAAAATAAGTGCAAAACATACAAAAGTAAAATATAGAGTGCAATTTTATATCTTACATTTCCCCCACTTTAGTAGAATGAGTGCAAATTAGATGATGAAAAAGGGTCACAAAGGGGTCAAAATACATATGTGAAAATGTTATCAAAATAAGTGCAAAACATACAAAAACAAATTGTAGAGTATGCAATTTTATATCTTACACTTCCCCCCACTTTAGTAGACTTATGAAAATGAGTGCAAATTATGCAAAAGTAAATTGTTGCTCGTATGTAACTTTTGATTTTACGTTCCCCCCCTACTTTAATAAAATTATGACATGACTAAGGAATAAGCTTGCTAAAGTAGAGTATAGTAAATTATGGGATACAAAGGACACATTTTTTCCATGGGAGAGATACCATCTTTTTCTTGGTTCAAACCTTCATTCTTGCATATATACTTGTTCTTGTAAAAGTATCCATAGAAAAGGTAGTTACTGTACATTGACAATAGTAAACATCCAAATAATACAAGGGAAACACATATAGAGGGAAACCACACCTGTAAAAACATAAAAGAAATGCACACACATAGGAATCCACATACAAAAATGAACGAATTGCAATACACATCTAAAAATAAGATTCATATTAAGCTACAATATACAAGTGCAATTGCTAAAAGAACCAAAATAAATTAACCATATGTTTTAAGGGGTGGGGGTCTATGAAGATCTACTCCATAAAAGAACTAGGTAAAGGAAGGGCAACAATGACTACATCAAAAGAAATAAGAGAGCCTTGGATAAAGATAAGTTGTAACTAGAAATTGGATATTAAAAATGAGCTTGCAGTGACAAGGGCTCTAATGTAACAATTCACAAAAGAGGATAGGTTAGCCTTATGTAAAAGGTGTAAATGAAAAAAGGAAATTGGAACTAATGGATTTGAGGTGGCCACCCAAAAAACTAGCTATTTAGTGGTTGCTACCCAGGCTATAGGTTGCCACCCAATTGGAAACTAAAAAAATGGCTTTGAGGTTGCCAACCAATGAACTAGCTATTTTTTAGCTACCACTCAAGTAGAAACACTATGATTCCATCATTGGTTATAAGGAAACCATTTGATTAGATGAAAAGCTAGTTGATACCCAAAGTAATGGCAAGGCTTAGTCATCATAAGGTCTGTCAAGATTTGAGGATAAAAAATAAAATGAGTGAGAGTGAATAATGTATCTAATATGTGCCCTCTTTAAAGCGAGCAGTGAAAGATATTCCAATAAAAAATATTCAATAATTTTAACTTGGATGATGGTTAAGGAAAAAATTAAAAAGAAGAGAGACACCAATGATCTAGTGAGAGGAGAGGAGGAAAGTGATGAAAAAGGGGAACATCTAGGTTATTTCCCCAAGAGAGTATAAAATATATGATGGTGGTCATGGATCATATAAGGATGAAACACTAAGTACCAATAGGATATGATGCACTTAGGAGAGAACAAGGAATAGGAAAACACAAGGCTCAACAAAGGAAATCATAAAATATCAAATAGTGTAAGAAAGGGTAATGAAGAAGGATATCAAGGACATAATTGAGAACATATTAGGCTATGAAAACATAGTTACTCCTAATAGTAATATATATGGTAACCACATGGATCATCATTCTGTATCTTGACATAGTGAGACGAGAGACATAATTAGCATCATAAAGGGGAAGGAAAATGTAAACAAGATGAAAAAGGAAAAATAAATGAAAAGGAGTGGTACACACAAGAAAATTGGTACTCAAGATAGGGAAAAGGAAACAAGGAGAAATGAAAAGGAAAGAAGGATATAAGGGAATGTAAAACATGCAAATAATTAAAAATAAGAAACAAAAAGAAGGAAAGGAGAGCAAAAATTGGAAATAAAAAAGAAGATGGAAATTGAAAATGGAACACAACATGGAAGAGAAAGAAAATTACAAGTCCTCAAGTAGATAGTTAGGATGCTAACTAGATCAATAGGTTATAGTGATGCGGTCCTTGGTTGATGCAATAGGGAAACTATGAAGCTTTCTTGCTTCTATCTTAATGTGTAGTTTTTTGTGTCAAGTGTGAAGTAGAAAACTGTGTAATGGAATAGGGTGTGTAATAAGGAAATAGGTACTTGTGGAGAGTGTATTTCCATGAATTTATTTTAAATTTTATTAATATGGCTCTTGTATTTTGATAGATAATGTTAAGATTTGATGTGCTATTCATCTTACATACCCTAATTTTTAATTGTTCATACATGATTAATGATATATGCATCTCTAAAGTTCATGGAGTGGGAAAATGGGACAACCATATGAGGGTGGGGAAACATGTAATTATTTTATTATTCTATATAGCCCAACTCAAGAATTTATTGTTTATAATGAAGTATTAGATAGGGGGCTACATAATAGACTTATAATTAGCAAAGCATAGGATGTAACTAGTGCTTAATGGATGGGTTCTTGGGAGTTACATATGCCAACTTGCATAAGGGTTTAGTCAAAGATGTGTGTGGGGCGAGTTACATTCTAATTTGGATGATACTCTCTTGAGTGGGTAATGATAATTCATACCATGACATTTTGGTACCCTGTTTAGGTCAACATTATTAACTTTTGGTAGTTTTTTGGGCCTGCACGTGTCTATATATTGAGGGTTTGAGATGGAGGAATTACACATTATTTTCTATAGGGTTATGTTGTATATTTTCCTCCAAGATTTAAGAACATTAATATCCTATTTCTCCTAATTGAGAACTAGACTTAAGAACATATTATAATGACTAATTATTGTTAAATATTGGGTGGGCTATGGAGACCTGATTTTCCTAAATTTTTTTCACTACCTGCTATATACATGTAATTATTATATCAATATCATTATTTATTTTCTAAGTTTCATTTATATGCTAAAATATTTTTAAAATTCATGTATATTGGTTAGTGTCATATTCTCCTTGAAGGGTTAATGTGGAAATACCTACATGCGTAATAATTATTTTATGTTTTTAGTTTGATTACTAACAAGTTTGTTGGTGGGTGATCCCATAATAGTGTGTTCACTTTTTGGCCAAAGTGGGAGGGACATTAAAATCAATATTTTTAACCAAATTTTTAAACTTTCTTATACCTATAGCAACAAAACCATTAAAAAATTGAATATGATGTGAACCAATGATTTTTGAGGTTTTGTGTGTAGATTTTAAATGTATCTTTAAAATAAATCTAAGAAACAGTTTGTGGATTTTTACGTAACTTTTAATAAATTTTTGTAGTTAATAGTATTTTTAAAAATTAACATTTATACCATACCACATAATTCTTTATAAAAAGGATAAAATTATAATTTTTTAAACATGTAGATTCATAACTCCAATATCTAATGCACATATATCTTTTCATAATTTTTTATCAAGCATATGTTTTTATATTAATTTTGAAGTGACATTAATTATAATTTAGACATAGGTTTATACCATATAGCATAATTTTGTTGTATGTATCCAAATTAATTTTATTTTTGTTGAAACACGGACACCAATTTACCTAGTGCACAAATATTTTTCATAATTTTCAAAATCTATTTTACTATTTTTCTATTTGTGTAGAATGTTCAAAGACCTTAACAAATGTTGAAAAAGCTATGTTCACTAAAAAATAGAAAATAAATATAACAATTTTAAATTAAATATATTAAAAGTTATACTTGTTGGAAAGCTTATTTCTAGTGCTATGATCCTACAGATTATCTTGTCATTTTGATTCCATTTGAAGGTCCAATTGAAGGTTTGAAACTAAAATTTTTGAGGAAAATTTGAGACATATAGTGTGAGAAGCCATCCAAGGACGTTTTTTTGAAGGTCCTTTGAATAAAGGCATCTTCAAGTAAATGTGGGACCTTCATTCATGGATGCCTTCATTTGAATATCCTTTTGGCTACCCAAAATGTTTTAAATTTTTTTATATTGAAAGACCTTTGAACAAAGGTCCTCTAGTTGAAATAATGCCTTCATTTGAAGGTATTATTTTGTTGTTTGCAAATCAATAAAATAATGCCTTCAAATGAAGGCAATATTTGAATGAAGAAATCCTTTATTCAAATCTATTTTTTGTAAAACGTTCATTTACAAAGATTCCTTCATTCAAATAAATTTTTTTGAACGAAGATGTTTCCTACTTTTTAGTCCCATTAAAATTGAAAAATCTAATTTCCCAAATTTGGTGCTCATTGTTGTGGGTTCACCCTAGTACTTTTCCTAATATATAGAAGGGAATAGGAAAATATGCAAGGATTGAGAAATATAAAGAGAGAGGGATATGTTGAGGTAGAGTCTTGTAGTCAAGCCATGGATACTAGAGAAAGAGGAGAAGGAGGTATCCTATCTCAATTCTAAACCTAGAGTGATTCATGTGTTACAATAGTTTCCTATTTAATTGCAGTCCTCGTGTATGCATATTAGATCTCCAAACATCTTGGAGTGGGTACTTGAATGGGAATATAGGTGGTTGAGAGATTAATATTTTATTACTACGCTTTTAACTTACAAATATTAGTTGTAGTGGTACTAGAAAGGGTCTTGGAAAATGATGGTGGTGGTTACAATTTGATTTGAATTCATTTACACCGCTTTTCTATTCCTTGGCACTAGGAGAGAGAGTGGAGAATATTTATATATTAGGGGGGATCAATAGTGTGTAGTAGATTGTAAAATGAAGTGCTAATTTTAGGGATGTGTGGCCACTCTTGACATGGGTAAAATATTATTGGGAGTTATATTTTCTATTCATGGATGCATTGATTCATCACAGGAGGGCATTAGGTTTCTACCATAGAATGGTTTTAGGATGTTATGGAACTTCTATAATCCATTGGTGGTTTCCTTTCAACTCTTTTTATATATTTTATGTATTGGACAAAGGTTTTATGGGTGATTTATAGGTACATAGTGTAGTAACAAAAAAGTAAGCTTTTTTCCTTACTTGGTTTGATAATTGACATTAAAACTAAATTAGTGATGTCTTGTAGTGGTGTTGTAATGTGTTGTACACATTCACACTATTCTAGGACCATTATTTGACTAAACCATGCCTTAATTGATCCTTTGCAAAGGTGTTGTAAAGTGTTTTAACACACTTTCACACTTTTCTAGGATGTATTTGCTTAATTAAGCCATATGGGCCCCTTTCTGAATAAGATGTACATAACGTGTACCTTGTTTAAGTGTTGTAAAGTGTTATAAGGAAATTTCACACTTATCTAGGTGGTAATTAGTTAATTGTGGGTAGTTGGAGTAATTAACCCCCTTTAATTCAAATTTAAGCCCTAATTTTGACACCTCCCGAAGATCTATCCCGACAATCATAACTTAATTAACAAAATATTTCATTGGGAAAAGTTTGGTCCTAGAAAAGTGTGCTAGGATCCATTCTCCCTAGATGGAGAAAGGGTCCTCACTTAATAGGACCCCTCTTTTTTAGTTGAATTGGAATGGGTTTTTAGCTCTCTTTCAATCCCTCGGGGTTAGGTCTTGGTAAACTGAGCTAGGACCTATTCGCCCAAGGTGGCGAATGGGTCCTCCCTTAATGAGACCCCCTTTTTGAATTTCATTTTGGTAGGAATTTAATAATGTTTCTTTCCAAATTTGGTGTTGGCCTAAATTCTTTGAATTTCGGGGTTAATCTCCTAATTTAGTATAAATAAGGGGTTAATTCACATTTTTTTTCCTAACAAGACCGAGCAAGTTTATGAAGCAATCCTAGCACTTTCAAGTATTCAAGCATTATAGAAAATTGGAGTTCACAAGAGAAAATTTCAAGAACATTCATAAGGCATTTCAAGGTAGTCAAGAGTTTATTGCAACAACTCAAGATCATATCATCATGACAAGGGTTTGAAGCATTCATTCATGTTGTTGAGATATGATTGTGAGTGTAGCATTGAAGATCTACTTGCAACCATTGTTCACATCGCTTTCAAGGATCCAAAATCTACATTCTTCATGGCCACTACATATTATTTTGCAGATTTGTTTCACAAGACATAATCCAAGGTGACATCAATTACATTATTTCGTATTCATGCTTCATTTCATTCATTTCATCATTTGGTTTGATTACCTACAAGGGGTTTGAATGAGGAAAACCCCATTCACTAACAAACAAGTTTTTCTACCCTTGAGTATGTGATTATATATTTACAGGCTGAAGAGCAAGATTTGGAGCAAAATTTTCAAAGTTGCAAAGTTGCAAAAGTTGTCATTCAAAGTGCAAAATCAAATAAGTGAGGCTACATAATTGCATAAAAACTTCCAAAACTTGATAACAGGGAATTTGAGAGTGTAGACATCAAGGAACATGACCTTGAAATCAATTTTATGAAACCCTAAAAGGACCCATTCGCCACTGAAGGCGAATGAGTCCTTTGTAGCTCAAAAACAACAACTTTTTGGCCAGGTACATAGATTTTATGCTCTAAAATATTCCCCCATAGTTGCTATAATAGTTAGGTAGGATTTCTGATTGTTATTCGCATCTTATTTTACATAGTTTGAGTGTTTAGGGTCTTAGAAAAATTAGTGTTAGATCCTCAAGTTCATGCATTTGGGTCTACCCTATTTTCCCCTTATTCATCTTTGGTGAACCCGACATATTCAACATTGCATTTTTTTGATTTTTGGAGTCTCTCAGTGCATATTAAGTTAAATCTTGCATTCATTTGAATTTAGATTGGCATTGAATTAAGATCTCATTTAGGGTTTCTTGTTTTGAAATCTTCCATACCATATAGGGTTTAAATTCAAATGCATTATTTTGCATCTCTCTAAATCTAAAAATTACAAAAAAAAATCAATCATTTTTCATCTCATTTATATCTCATACAATTTCATTTGAAAATAAAAACAAAATTGCATTTCAATTTAGACCTTGCATTTCATCTTTTCATTGCATTTTTACACTAAATTTCTAGAAAATCTAAAGCTAAAGCTCACTGTCTCAAACTTGGAACTAAAAGATATAACTGAGAACTTGCAAATCATTAAAAATAGTTTAAAAATACCTAACTAGGACCCATTCACCTTTACTAGTGAATAAGTCCTTGATCAGGTCTAATCTAAACCTTTTGGCAACTAAAAAAGCATCAAAATTCACTCTAAAATCCACATAAACATCTCAGAAACATCTAACCACGACCCATTCGCCCTTACTAGTGAATGAGTCCCTATTAGCTACTGATTTGCATTCTCAGGACATTAAAATTTTAGTTTTTAGCTTCTATTTGGTGCTCTTACCTTTCTTTTTTAGTTTCCCGATTTGCTGTTTCATCAATTTCATTGCATTTAGCTTAAATTGATTCATTTTAGTGCATTGTTAAAAGTTCAAAATTGCATCAAAATATTTCAATTTTAGCTTATTGCATTGTGTAATTAGTAAATTGCATTGCTTAGACTCTGAAAATTTCATTTCATTCTAGGTCATCTCATGGCATCAATGTTAGTATCCATCTTTTCCAAGTTTGCAAAGAAAAAGTTAGGAAATAAGCATGTAAGTCATTCATTCAATACATTTCCTAGTTATGAGAATCTCTTAGTGCAAGAGAGTGAAATGTTGATGCTTTTCATAAACCTACACTCCCTCTTATCTCTCCTATTTGTGGTAATGATGCGATAGAAGAGGATACAATCATAGATAGCCATGAAGATCATAGTTGTTCTTCTCCCAATACCTCTCCAATTAGTGACAAAGGTATCTTGGTGAAAGAAGATGCAATCGTTGAGAATCATGAAAGGATTGCTTGCCCTTCTCCTCCTACCCCTTGGGAAGATATTATAACATAAGAAGATGAGATCATTTCCACTACTTTACTTAGTCTACATTCCTCTCCTAACACCTCCCCTACTTGTGAGAATTCTTTAGTGAAAGAGGATACAATAGTGAACGATCATGGAAATCACATTTATGAGGAGGATATGTTGGTGTTAAGATATCCAATGATTGAAAGCTATGTCAATCCTACCTCTCCTACTTAGGAAGACATTATAGGACATGGGATGTAGTTGTAGATAACCATGACAATAAAATTTATCCTTCTCCTAATATCTCTTCTACATACAAAGAAGATAGTTTGGTGTTACACTTATTACCAGTCATGAGAATCTTGTTTCTTCCTTTCCTAACACCCCTACCATTTGGGAAGATCTATTTGAACAAAAAATTCCAATCATTAGTAAGCATGAAACTCGTAGTTTTTCTTCTCTTGAGGCCTCCCCTATTTGTGATGAAGTTACTTTACAAAATCTAACCATGGAATGTGATGAACATCTTAAAAGCTACCCTACTAGGGTAGATATTATGGCACAAGAGAATGAGGCCTTAGAGAAACAAGATGAAATCATGGAGAATCATAACAATCTAATTTGGTCTTCTCCTAATATTTATCCTATTTATGACAAAGATACTTTTGTGTTAAAAGATACAATTGATGAGAGTTGTGAGAATCCTCTTTGCCTCTCTTCCCCTAGAGAAAACATTGTTGAACAAGAGAATTCCATCATTGATAAGTGAGAAAATTCAACCATTGAGGAGTCCCCTACTTGTGATGAAGTCATTTTAGAAGAACCAACCTATGAATGTCATGAACATCTAGTTTGTATCTCTCCTAACAACTTTCCTACTAGGGAAGATATCATGGTGGAAGAAAATGAGAACATTGACACATGTATTTCAAACAATAATAATGAGGCTTCTTTAGATGAAGCTGATGAAGTGACATTAGACTCCCCTTTGCTAAGAGATCATGAAAATAAGGACACGTGTGTTGAGGTTATGAACATTAGAACTCCTGCGAGACCTCTAATTATTGAACCAACTAAGCCTCAACTTATCATTTATCCACCCTTACAAAAACCACAAGTTCAAAATCAACCCAAGCTTATCTTAGAACCACCTAAAAGGAAACTCGATAATGATAATGTCTCACAAAAACCAAGTTACAATCACATTTGTCACATATATAACAAGATGTATACAATCAAGACTGATCCTGAACCCCAAAGTTGTTTGCATGTCGAGAAAGAAAAAAAAAGCTTATTGAAGAGGTCACAAAATTATTGGAAGATGCTTTGAGTTCCTTTGACTTTATACCTAGACATCCATGGGCGAGTACAAGATCATAACAAAAGAGTCTACAAAGGGAAACGAAAAAGCAATAATGCCAATACAAAATTCAAAAGCATCCACTTCAACCAGTTTAAAAGAAAAGACAACATACACGACAAACCTTGATGTCAAAGTTGATTGTGAGTAGCCTTTGAATCCAAAACAAATGAAAAATCTTTATGGAAAAGGTTACAAACTTCTGAAAAAAAATGGGTATAGTGGAAAAGGATGTGGTGCTAGAGAACAAAGTAACTATGTCCCTATAAAGCCTAACACACAAGAAACAACTCATGGTTTTGGTCATTGTCCTTTGATAGAAATCAAACCATAAAAAATACATTCACTTAATATCAATAACCTTACAAAAGATTCTTCCAAGACAAGTTTAACTAAGTTGGTGCATCTTGAATTGATAGATACTACATGTGGGAATATCTCATTACATAGGCATCAAGTCCATACTTTTTCTACTCATTATAATCAATAACAATAGTTGTTGCTCCTTGCCATGTAATAGTTGTAGAATCATAAGATACTCACTATTGCATATTTTACATTAATTGCAAATCATTTCCTTTTGGCAAGGAGCAGTATATAATCATCCATTCTAGGCTCATCCTTGTCTCACACTAAATGTGGGAAAGGGGTTAGGTAGCCTTGTCTTCACATGTCATTTTTTGATTGTCTCTTTTGTCTAATTGACCGTCTTCCATGTATATGTAAGAGCAAGCTTGGGATGTGGATGAAATGCCTTAAGTTGGCTTGCATGTGACATACTTTTCTTTCTAGATTCAACATTGTATTCTTGGGGGCAATCCTTCCTTCCTATTTCATGATGTAGCTTATTTAAGAAACATATGACTTGGCATAGAGTTTTCCGAGGAAAGCTCTCATGTCCGAGGACAAAAACATTGGCTACTTTAAAGAAATTACTCATAGTAATGGTGTAGCAATTTCTTTAAAGTGGGGGCATACACCGATGACATATTTTGGAAAAAATTTATGGCGTAATTTTCCTTTTTTTCTTGTGATGTGTCCTCTTCTTGGTGGTGTCATTGGGTTTGATGCCATCCAAGAGTGTACAATCTACTATCATGGCATGATGCGAATGAGGCATCCCATGGGCGACAATCTGACACTTTTGACTTGTCCTCTCTTGGAGACATTAGGCACAATTCTCCTGAAGATCTTTACATGAACAAAGCAAAATCCCCTTTAACAAAATTTTTACATGATATTCAAAAGCATTTACATTATGGTGCCTTATTAAAGTTATCAGGAGGATAGCTTTGGTATGGTTAGTATGATGGGAAGCCAATACATTGGCAGTACTTTCTCATTATACTATGGGAAGCCGACACATTGGCATACGTTTCTCACTAAACCACTTCTTTGGGACAACTCACCTAGTGGACAGACTGAGGTTCCACTACCCCAAAGTGAGTAGCATATGTTATGGACAAACAACCCCGTTTCACATCATGTTGAAATGGTTGTGCTTGATCCTTTGTTTTTGTTTATTTTTCTTAGCCTTTGATAGGGTATGATCATGTATCTTGGTTATTGTTGCATATTTAAGTGTCTTGAATGTCTACTTTAGTGTGAGCTTGACATGGGGTCATCCTCTCACTAAAGTAAGGGAAAAATGTAGTAACAAAAAAAGTAAGCCTTTTTCCTTACTTGGTTTGATAATTGACATTAAAACTAAATTAGTGATGTCTTGGAGTGATGTTGTAATGTGTTGTACACATTCACACTATTCTAGGACCATTATTTGACTAAAACATGCCTTAATTGATCCTTTGCAAAGGTGTTGTAAAGTGTTGTAACACACTTTCACACTTTTCTAGGATGTATTTGCTTAATTAAGCTTTATGGGCCCCTTTCTGAATAAAATGTACATAATGTGTACCTATTTTAAGTGCTGTAAAGTGTTATAAAGAAATTTCACACTTATCTAGGAGGTCATTAGTTAATTGAGGGTAATTGAAGTAATTAACCCCCTTTAATTCAAATTTAAGCCTTAATTTAGACACCTCCCAAAGATCTATTCCAAAAATCATAATTTAATAAAAAAATATTTGATTGGGAAAAGTTTGGTCTTGGAAAAGTGTGCCAGGACCCATTCTCCCTAGATGGAGAAAGGGTCCTCCCTTAACAGGACCCCCCTTTTTCAGTTGATCTGGAATGGGTTTTTAGCCCTCTTTCAATCCCTCAGGGTTAGGTCCTAGAAAACTGAGCTAGGACCCATTCACCCAAGGTGGCGAATGGGTAATCCCTTAATGAGACTCCCCTTTTTGAATTTCATTCTAGTGGGAATTTAGTAATGTTTCTTTCCAGATCTGGTGTTGGCCATAATTCTTTGAATTTCAGGGTTAATCTCCTAATTTAGTATAAATAAAGGGGTTAATTCACATTGTTTCTCCTAACAAGACCTAGCAAGTTTATGAAGCAATCCTAACACTTTCAAGTATTCAAGCATTATAGAAAATTGGAGTTCACAAGAGCATTTCAAGAGCATTCATAAGGCATTTCAAGGCAAATTTAGAGATTTTATTGTAGCAATTCAAGATCATATCATCATGACAAGGGTTTGAAGCATTCATTCATGTTGTTGAGCTAAGATTGTGAGTGTAGCATTGAAGATCTACTTGTAACCATTGTTCACATGACTTTCAAGGATCCAAGATCTACATTCTTCATGGCCAGTACATGTTAGTTTGCAGATTTGTTTCACAAGACATAATCCAAGGTGACATCAATTACATTATTTCATATTCATGCTTCATTTCATCATTTGGTTTGATTACCTACAAGGGGCTTGACTAAGGAAAACCCCCATTCACTAACAAACAACAAGTTTTTCTGCCCTTGAGTATGTGATTACATATTTATAGGTCGAAGAGCAAGATTTGGAACAAAATTGTCAAAGTTGCAAAAGTTGTCATTCAAAGTACAAAATCAAATAAGTGAGGCTACAAAATTGCATACAGACTTCCAGAACTTGATATTAGGGATTTTGAGAGTGTAGACATCAAGGAATAGGACCCTGAAATTAGTTTTCCAAAACCCTAAAAGGACCCATTCACCATTGAAGGCGAATGAGTCCTCTGTAGCTCAAAAACAACTTTTTGGCTAGGTACTCAAATTTTTATGCTCTAAAAACTTCCTCCATAGTTGCTATAATAGTTAGTTAGCATTCTTAATTTTTATTGGCATCTTATTTTACATAATTTGAGTGTTTAGGGTCTTAGAAAAATTAGTGGTAGTTCCTCTTATTCATGCATTTGGGTCCACCCTATTTTTCTCTTATTCACATAGGTATTGTTCAAATGCTATAAAATTAAGGAGAGATGTTTGTTGATTATGTACTCTAAGTTCAAATAATAATAATTTTTTTTTCTCTCTTTGGTGGAGCTTTTATTGAAAGGGTTTCTCCATTTACATATCTAGTGTCATGTATTTTAATATTTTGGTTTAGTAATATTTTATTTATTGATTTATACTTCTACACATTATTTTAATGGTTAGTCAAATGATTTTATAATTGTTTTTTTAATTTTTATACTCTATTAATTAGCTTTTATTTGTGGTATTTTCCCTATTTTAAAATATTTGGTATCAAAGACTTGGTTTTGTTGAGAAGGGGATTCCTTTAATAATGTGTTGTGGGTTTTTTACTATAGTGGAATATTTTAAATTGAGTGGTTTTATGAATTTGGAAGCAATTGAAACCATGGCCTTTACCTTTCATTTAGATATTGACAAGTTAAACAATATTGAATATGAGTTGTGAAATATGAAGATGGAAGATCTCTTAGAAGAAATGGATTAGTGGAATATTTATAAAAAATAAGAAAATCCCAATGGGCTATTTGATAGAGATTGGAAAAGGTTCAAAAAAAGGAACAAGGAACCATTTTATTGTGTATTGTAGATTCCATCCTTTTGAATGACTTAAAGGAGACATGACTAAATTTTATTATGGAAGAGTCCATAGGTGATATTTACCAAACCAAAAGTCTAAGTAATAAATTATATCTCAAAAGAAAATAATATTTAAAAAAAAAAAATTATGGTGATTCTATTGTAGAATATTTAAATGATTTTAACTTGATTTTAAGTCATCTGGTATTAATATATTTTAAGTTAAAAGAAGAAGATAAATGCATCTTTCTATTTTAAAAATTTTGAACTACACCTTGGGGAAATTTAATTGTTGCTATTAGTGGTAGTGTTAAAGAGTTGAAGATGGATGTTGTTATTTCTACCTTGATTTGAGAGGAAATGAGAAGGAATTCCATAAATAAGGGATTGAAGGATGCTCTACATGTTTAAGGAAGGCCCAAGGAAAAAGGTGAGTTTAAAGGGGATTGAAATAAATAACAAGATAGGTCCAAGTTAAAAGGATGATAAGAAATAATTGGGGTAGATAAAAGTGCTAGAACTATGTCAAGAGATGGCATGTGAAGAAGGAATGCATAAATAAAAAGAAATCCTACAATTATTCATCCATAGAAAATATTTTGATGGAAATGATAATGGTGCATTATTTATTTTTAATAACACTATTAGTGATGATTCTTGGCTCATTGAATTGGGTTGTTCATACCATATGAATTCGTATACGAAGTTGATCTCATCATTACTTTAAGGGGTAAACACTTTTGACCCGAATCTATGAACCAATGAGGTCACAAATGAGGGACCTCATCCCAAATTTAAACATTCAACAATTACACCCCAATGGGGTTTGAATCTTGACATGGAAAAAAAAAACCACAACTTGACCATCATACTATGCCACCATTGACATAGAGTGGATCTCATCATACAAAGGTTATGATTGAGGATAATTTTTTCTTGGTTAAAAAAATATATGTTCAATTGTTTGTAAGAGAAAGGAACACTTTTTATTTATCGATGAGATGGTGAAAATATTTAATAATGTTTTGCATATTCTAGGACCTAAGTTGAATGATTTTGGAATGTATGTGAAACTTGACAAGTTTGATTGTAGGTTGGTGAGAGGAAATTTAGTGGTAGCTAGAGGCTCTTAATCTGAGAATTTATTTAGGATTGGTTCATCCATATTTTGTAACTCTTCCAATGTAATTGATAATTATAAAAAAGTATGTGGGTATGTGCAAAATCATCATGGAAAAAACAGACCCTTAAGTGGTGAAAAATTTAGAAAAATCAGAGTTAGGCAACTTGACGTAAAAATTTGAATAAGTTATCTATATTATTTCAAAAATATGTAAGAATAGAATCTGTAGCAAATTGAATGTAGTTTCTAAACTACTAGGTTTATTTAAAAAAAAATCTCTTTGGTGAAAATTTGAAATTTCAATGCAGTAGTACTTAAATTTCAGGGAAAAAATAAGAAATAGGTGTCTGTCTAACCACCCTAGAACCATAATAAAATGATAATATTTTTTTATAAGATTTTAGATATAAGTGGATGACTCATGTCTCGATGTGATGCATATTTTTTGTAATTTTTTTTCAAGTAAATAATTAATTATGAAATTTTTATTACAACTTTTAAAAAATATAAAAACTCGTATGTAACCACCTTTAACTTGGTCAAAACTTCATGAAATTCATTTTTTAATCCTATAGTATGCGAAGCATAGAATGTGACACATGTTTTAGATTCAAAAAATGTGATACCGTTTGAAAGTTATAGATGTTTTTCAATCAGCCTATCAATCAGGACTTTAGTCGTAATTCAAATAGAAAATTAATAATAATAATTTATTAAATTCATTTAAGTAAAGCATAATTTATATATTAGTGGAAAGCTGAGAATCTCCTTTTAAAACCCTTTTTTCGTTTCATCAATTTTGGGTAAAAAAAAAGTCGTCAGCCACATACCCTACACATACCCATCATATCACCACTTTTTGGCCCATCATGATCTTGCACATACCCATGTATGTTGTGGCACCAACATTTGGGACACATTGGTGAATTTTGTTGAACCTGCTAAGAAAAGGAGACTTGATTATGTTCTATTTACTTTGATGAGAAATTTGATTATGTGAATATTTTGTGTTTGAAAAATAAAATTTAGAATCTTTTCCCTTCAAATCTTATAAAGTTGAGAGATTATTAGAAATCATTCATCCAAATGTGTTTAGTCTAGCAGATGTGAGTTATGTGGGAAAATCTTGGTATTATGTTACTTTTATTGATGATTATTCTAGATTCATCTAGGCATATTTTATTCATTCTAAATCTAACATTTTCTTCAAGTTAAAGAAACTTAAGGAAATTGTAGAGAAGAAAAATATAAGAAAGTAAAGGCATTGAGATCTAACAACGGTGGTGAATATTCTTTCAATGAATTCAATGATTTCTATAAGGATGCATGTATTATTTAGTAGACGAATTCCCCTACATGTCACAATAAAATGGGGTTGTAGAGAGAATAAATTAAACCATAATGGAAAGAAATAGAAGTATGTTAATTGGCATATTTAAATTAGATAATTGATTCTTTTGGATAGAGACTATGAGTACTAGTTGTTACTTTATAAATCAATCTCCTTGTTTGGATTGTTCCAAAAAAACTCCTTATGAAGTTTGTATAGGTAAGAAACCTTATATTCACATTTAAGGGTAATTTGGTTTTGATGCTTTTGTTCACGTGCCTAAATAAAAGTAGTCTAAACTAGATCCAAAAGCACACAAATACATCTTTGCTAGCTATATTAATAGTGTAAAAGGTTATAAGCATTTGAATCCACTTATCTAGAAAATAATTTATTCTAGAGGTGTGAGTTTTAAGTAATTTAGAGTATTTTTAGGTCTTTTATAGTTAAAGGAAAGAGAGGAAATAAATTAGTGCATTTTGAGACAAAGGTTAAAAATTAAGAAAATGCACATGTTGAAGAACAAAATGATGGATTAGAGGATAGAGCACAAGCAAAGAATTCAAGTGAGTTTTAAGTAGGATGTGCATGTAAGGAACAATAAGAAGCCCTTATCCACCCTTGAGATGATACATGCGACAGTAGAACCCAATTAATAACTATAACCCTCTAGATTTCCATTGTTTATTTATTTTTGTTGTTTACTGATGTTATATTGAGATATTTCAGGGAGGTTCTCTTTTTAGAGGACATTGAGTCTTAAAGAGGGGTCATGCAGGAGGAGATGATGACCTTGGATTACTATGAAATTGGAAATCTTGTTAGTTTTCCCAAGAGAAAGAAGATCATTGGTTCCAAGTCGGTGTAAAAAAAGAAATCTAGAGTAGATAATGAATTAGAGAGGTACAATGTTAGATTAGTTTCCAAGCAGTGCTCCCAAAGAGAGGGAGTTGATTTTGGTAAAATTAACTCCCTTGTTGCTAAATTATCTTCCATTAGATTCTTGTTATCTATTGCTTCAACTTGTGATTTATAGATTGAGTAAATGGATATCAAAACTATTTTCTTGCATGAGGATCTTGAAGAATAAATTAATATGCAATAACTGAATGGGTTTGAGGCAAAGGGGAAAAAAATGGTTTGTAGGATAAGGTGTTTATCTAGTTTGGAACAATTACCTCATATGTGGTATCACAAATCTTATGCATTTTCTATAAAATTGAGATTTTTTTAGAAGGGAAGAGGATCACCATGTTTACATAAAGTGTATTGATGATTAAATTTTGATTCTTGTCTTGGTCTCTGGACAACAAAATGCTAGGCTAAAAGTTGTAACTAAAAATGATGTTGATCTAGCATTTAAATTTAAACTCTATGTAGATAACCACTACAACCATTATTATAGGCATTCCTCTTCACGTTGGGAATCATTTAACATATGATTTTCGAAGAATTGTTAGAAGCAACTTGGAGATTAAGTAATTCAAAACTAAAGAGAATTGAACACTATAGTGCTTAGGAAAGTATTTATAAAAGAATAAATTATATTATTTTTAGCCCCTATGTACAAGTATTGCAAGCAATCTAGAATGAATCGACACTTTACTCTTGTTTCCAAAGTCAAATCAACTTCTTCACAAATCACAACTTAGAACAATCATATGTAGTAGCCTTTTTAGTAGTGGCTTCCTCATCATCATCCATCTAATGGACTATCACTCTAGCTTTGAATTGTAACCACTATTTGATAGAAGAATATTCAACTGACCATTATAATGTAAGATTGTTGAAATACAATGACCTTCATTAAGTTCGTAACTTCCTTTTCATAAATTTGGATAGCCCCAGTTTTCCATTTTACATACATTTTGATTGCATTTGAATACATCTAAATTATGCATTTTATGCATGCACCACAAATGTAAGCTTTTGCTAAAAAATGTGGTGACAATGAGAAATACAAAGAACACAACTACTATAAAAATAAATCCAAACCCCACACAATATTTATATGGCAAGCATCAATATTTGTATTCCTGACATAACAAGCATACATATAGAAGTGAGAACATTAGCTTGAAAAAACTTAGCTTTGTAGTATTAGCACAAGCCAAAATGATAGCCTGTAGTGGAAATACTACCAAACAATATGAGACATTTGAATGCTTAGCACCATATGTGGGAACAAGAAGTTCCATATTGATAAAAATTTAGGTTTAATTTTGGATGTAATATATGCATATGAATACCCACCGATAGAAAATATATCAGCTTCATAAAATCTTTCTCAGCGCATTTAAATTACTATTTATGGTGTAGTACTGAGTCCAACATAAAGTTTCAAACTGCCAGCAAAAGTGTTCGTGCATATACTTATATCACTATTCACACATATTGTATGTCATATATTCATGACATGGGTTACTTTTGTGTGCATATCTTAAATCTATTGTGAAACTGTGGATCCTGGGTACATCTCTTTTTCTATGTAGCTGATTTACAATTTTGCAGAGTTAAGCCACTGTACATGTTCTTCCATTGCTGAACATGATTACTCTTATATTCTCACATGCTCATCCTGCATTCCACAAGTAGCTTTTTAAGCTTTACAACACTATTTATACATTTTACAAATGCATGACTTGATTGAAAATGAATGTATTGAGCAGATCATCAAACTTCTAGGATATATAATAAATTCCACGCTACAAATTACTCAGAAATGGTGACATGGCATGTGATAAAACATATACTAGTTGTAAAATATCAATGGCTCCCAAGGGACAATTAAAAATATCAAAGGATTGTTTGGCTAGCATAAAGTAGATAGCTTAAACGAGTGAGTAGTTTTTTATCCACTCGCCGGAGTTAATTTGCTGTTCAATAAGAAATATCATTGTATCCTTTACACTTGGTAAACATTAGACCATAGGCCCACCACAAATAATTAGTAAACTCGATAAACCAAAGACTCATTTATATTAGACTTTTGTTTTTTATTTGCTATGTACCGAGCCAACCATTTAATGAGAGCAAATGGAAAAAACAAATTTAGAATACTGTGACCATTTCAAAATATTAATGGCCCTAAGTAGTATTTTCACTCGAACATTCTTATCACTTTGTAAATGTTTGAGGTCTGGCCCTGCAAACGCTAAGGAACCCCTGCATATTGAACCCTTGAATAACCAGTCTTGCTTGCTCCATCATAACCCTCACACAAGTAAGAAGACGAATTTGGCCAAACTTTGTCCGATCCTCAGTCGAAGGACAATCCCCCTCTTTGTGTTGATCCGCATGACCACTCTGAGGAAAAAGCCTAGTCTACCCCTCCCTCTCAATCCAGGAAACCCCATGCTAAACCTTTGGCCTCTAAAGGCCCTATTATTAGAGAGGAAGATTCTGGTTTTCCCTCTAAAGGAAAGAAAATTCTAGGTAATCCTCCATTAGTGTCAAATGTAAAGGCCTAGATCAAGATGAGTTGAGAATTGCTAAGAAGTTTACTATGGAAATCCCTGATGAAGGGGAGGAAGGTCATGTGGATGATTCTAGCAGTGGGAAAGGAGAAGGAAGATCTGCAAGACTAGCTGGCCAAAGTGCTAAGGGAAAAATGTTGACCTTTGAAGAACAAGAAGAGGGGTCGTTGGATGAAGAATTTATCCCCACGTAGGAGGTACCCTTAGATGAGTAAAAAAGAATTAGAAGTGGTTTTAGGGAAGGCCCTGGGTGAGGATTCAATTAGCAGTGAAGAAGAGGAAGAGGGGAATTGTCAAGAGTAGGAAGAGGTGAAGGACTCCGAGGAAGATGAAGAAGATGTCAAACAGATGGACAAAGAATAAAATGAAGAAAATGTGCAAGTTATGTCTAGCTATGAGAATGAGGGGGAAATGGATAATAAGACCCTTCAGTATTACAAGCTAAAAATTAACTCTCTGTAGGAAAATGTTGATAGGATGGATAATGTTTTCAAAAAATTGATTTCCATTACCCACGATATAATGAACAAAGGAATTTTTGGGACAGTTTTTGGTTTGGCTAATGTTAGGAAAATGAAATGAAGAATGAAATCAACCCAAGAAGTGGACATACCAATTGAAGACAACGACGGAGAAGGAAACAACCTCTAGAGTAATGAGCTAGACCTGCTGAATAAGGAATCAGACCTGATTAATTGTGTTAAGGATTAGTTTGTTTATGCTGCTTCTTTGTTTTGGGGCCTGTGTGCATTTGGCATATATGCCTCCTAGTTTAAAGTTTTTCCTATTTTTTGTGTTTATCTATGGACTATTTCCTTTGATGCTTTTCAGGTGGCCTGTTGGCTTGTTTAAGTTTTGAGCTGCTGGCTAGATGGCTTGTTTTGTTGTTGTTGTTTTATATGGGTTTGAAATGCTGGCCATGAGGCATTTTTCTTGACGCTGTTTTGCATGGGATTAGATAATGCTCTTTTAATAAAAAACATATTGAAATTTTGAGAATGTAATTTTAAAGAAGTTTTTATCATAGATTTAATTTGTATTGTACAAGATGTGAAATCTTGATCAAATGAAGATAAAGGAGGAACCTTCCTCTTTTTTTTTAGATACGATTTACTTGTAAATATTTATCAAGACTATATTTGTACTTTGAGGACAAAAATCATGATTTCCACTTAAAAATAAAAGCCAAATGCCCAAACTTAAAAATAAAAAACTAGAGAAAATAGGTCTAATAACATAAAAAATGGGAACCATAGGATAAGGAAAAACATCCTCCTTCTCCTTGTTTCTTGAGGAGTCTTCATCAATAAAAAGACTAGGATCTTGGCCCTTCCTCCAACTTGAGGCACCGGCACCCATCTATGGATCTCCTGGCTCTTCCTCTTACTTGAGGCACCGACACCATAGGGTAGCTCATGCGAACACGATTCCAAAGGCAACATGAAACAAGGCACAAGGGTGTCTAATGGAGAATGTCATCGCATAGCTCTCATGGGATCTCCTGGCCCTTCCTCCAACTTGAGGTGCTGACACCCATCTATGGATTCCTGGCCCTTCCTCCTACTTGAAGCGTCAGCACCATAGGGTAGCTCATGCGGAGCCAATAACCTCTCATGGGGACAAGGTTACGACTTTGCCAACCACGGCCTTCTCAATCTATCATTAGTCTATGATAGCCCTAATGCATAGACGAGGCATCCAATATTTATTATCTTGTGTGTTTTACTAACCAGCCCCCCTAAACTCTATTTTTAGGTTATCACTTGTTTAACTACTCTTACGTGGGTTCTCCTGTGCACATCCTCTTACCCAGGGCGCCGGCCCCCACGAAGAGCCACTCTCCCTAGAGACCCAACAAACATCAACCAAAATCCAAGGGTTGTACAACATAACAAGAACATAAGATCACAATAGAGAAACATGTGAGGCATTTCCCATCTCGCTATAAACACATAATCAAAGTCTCAACAATTCTCGTACAACCCTTTCAAAATACTGATACCAAAACACTTGCCACTTCAAGGGCACATAAAAGGAGAAACATTGACCAACAATAAAAACAAGCCTCTGGAAGACTCTCAAAAAGTTTATACTAGGGTTTCCCCATCAAAGAATTGATAGCAATAATTGCAAGACCTCAAAGAACTATTTTCAATTCAAATATAATGAGTGAATACATCAAGACAAGATCAACAACTCCATTCAAACTACATCAACAACTTCCATATGAACTAAATCAGAAATCCAAGGGAGACCTCTATTTCCTCCTCTCAGGATACCCATTACTCAAAGAACTTTCAATTCGACTCATTATCAACTCAATCAGAACCATCAACCATGACAACGATAACATTAACCGATTTACCACTCAACTCAAAAGACACCCAATAAATCAACATGAACAACCAAACCATAATCTTCCTAAGCAAACAATAACCATTACAAGAAGAGTTCAACTTGCATAATAGCACCCCATTTAACCAACTTCACCCAAACTCCTATACTAAACACATTATTTAAAACATACCCAAAGTAAATTAACACACCATCTGATAAAAAATTATATAAGAGGTCAACATTTAAAAAATAAACTAATTCCGTCAACAAGACGTTACTACACATGTTTTCTTCATAACTATAACTATATCATTTCCATAATATTATAATGTTTACCAATTCTCATTATTTAATATAATCATTTAGTTTTAGAACCAAAGCGAACGTTCTACTCTAATGTTTGAAGTTTGCAAGCATATGAATAGATGGTGTCGTAACATTTGTATATTGATCTTTTCAAAAGATATAATCATTCATTCCATGTAAGTATGCAAGCAATAGTTTAAAGAAGGTTTAACCCATGCATGAAGTATATACATTTATATGTGATTGCTTCTCTTATAATTATAAGCTATCTTTTGATTAAGGTCAAATGATTTCATGAGGTAATTTTCTACTAATCATTATATGGAAACTAAATTGTCAAAAAGAGAAAATTGAATATAAGAAATTTAGTTAGATTGAATTAAGAATAGTCAAAGACTAGGATTTAACTCAAGCCTAAAGATAAGAAGATAATAAGATTCCTATCCTATAACCTTTCAATTTATATTCTATAGTTAACTTAACATTTTCTTTCTAGATCACTAACTTTTCTACTAGAATTTAATTTCATATAACAAAGCAAATTTAACTAAAAAAACTTCATCTAACTAAATATAAAGAACCAAGAACCACACGTATACCACATACAAGTACTGCCACTTTGACAGATTGTGAATAGCATCAGAGATTTTATTTAAATCTATACAACCTACCATGTTCCAGTGCACCATTGTGATAGGTTGACAATGAAAACAGAGAGATTATTTAATTTACTACACTTTTCAAGTCTAAAAGTTGCAGCTATGATGGGTTGCCAATGGTTTCAAGGAGGCTACTTAATTCTATACAATGCCTCAACTCAAAATGCTGCAACAGTGACAGGTTGCCAAGTATATTAGAAAGTGAATATTGGAATTTTGAAATATCGCCATCTTCTTGCATTATTGTCAAATCCCAAATGTTATCCCCAAGACTGAAGGGAAGGAGAAAGGTGAGGTGAAAATACGTGACTTAAGAGTAGGAGAAATAATGTACAACTTTTTCTATTTTGAACTAGACGCATTACAGTTTAGAGGCGTGTTTCCAGAGACGCGCTCAAGTTTGAAGTTTGGAAATTAATCTTCACCACAATCAATAGAAAGCTCTCTATAATGTTAGTAATTGACAATATTTTATTTTCAAGTGCTAGATCTGCGACAGATTGCCAGAAGAAACAAGCAAGATATTTAAATCTTTAAAATTTCCTATTAAGTTGAAGCATCGTAGCTGAGACAGGATGAGGGGGATTAATACTGATACAGTATGGACAAAGGAGGCATCGGGTGGGGGGTGTTGGGTCCTTAAAAAACTTCATGTAGTTTCATTTCTATTACAAGGAACTAATTTCTTCGCCATCGCATTCCTTGAGAATTCAACTTAACCCTATTGTGTAAACATAAGCGGTAGAGAAAGCTTTAGTTATGGAACATAATGGAAATCGAATATCCATACAATATAAAAAGAAAACGACTGGAAAGGCTTGACGCCAATAAAAGGGAGATCAGACAGAACAAGATAACCAGTGAATGTTATGGTCACAAATCCCTCACCCCAAGTCCACAACGGATGCATCAATGGATGAATACATGAGAGAAGAAGGTGCGCGATCCAAAGGAAGAATTTAAGCAAAAACCATATTGCAATTTTAGTATATAAACACATGTGTAAGAGTTAGATCACACCCAATTAATAGGAGTTCAATTCCGAGTAAAGGTGAAATTGGCTTGGCAGAAGAAGACGGCAAAGCATGTTCAGATTCAATACTCGAATTTATTGAGCAAAGAGAGAAATGCAAAGAATCCTAAAAAGAACGTTCTGTTTATCTCGTAGTATTTACATTCATCCACAACTTTTTTACAAGAGAAATTGTTCAATGAGGTGTGAACCATTCCTATGATTTACATTAGATTCGACATTCTAAAGGAGGTGATTGGTGAAGTAATAACGATGATCAAAATAAAACTAGGACTATAATGTGCACATGCACAAGGTTTGTGAACTTGAAAGCGTCTCAAATAAAGAAGGAATTCACGCCAAGAAACCACCAGATCAGGAACCTTAGTGGAGGCCCAACGATTAGGGAAGCACGGAGGTGATGCCTAAGAGAAGAACTTGCATGGCCAAGTGAGTTGGTACGGTAGCACTGAGTTGTGCCGGTTATATTCAGAATACAAATGAATCAGATAAAGGATGAAGGGAATTTATTGAACATGATTAGTTATACAACAGATGCTACAATAGAACGATAATCTAGGTTCCAGAGAATGAAATAGACTAGACCCCAGACTAGATGTTTTACTAAAGTCATAATAGGTACCGTAAAAGACATACACGAATTCCCTAATTAAAAGATGACAACAAGAGCATTTACCATGTCAGAAGAAGACTACCAGAGCACTTAGGGTGGTATATTGTTTGAAAGAACCTAACAGAAATAATAAAAAAAGAAGATAATTCAGGATAGGAATGAACCTGGCTAATTCATAGCCATGCAATGTCCCTAGCGACATGCCCAGATGAACACAAAGCCCCGCCATTAAAAGCACAATCCGTACTCTCACCAACCATCCTTGTAACCATTAACCTTCTTCCAAATAGCAGGTGATTCCCGATATTTCCTTTGGAATGGAAAGCCCAAAAGCGATGATAAGTTCCCCCCTATATAAATTCCAAAACATGACCATCTTTCGAAAATCAAAATAGCAAGTTTCCCATCGAGATTCCGTTTCCAACTGTGCATGCACACACCTTTTTGATTTTTTAACTTTAACTTTATTCTTTTTCTATCTTTCCTTTCTTTTCTTTTCTTTTAAATTTGTTGTCCTTATCTTCATTCAATTTGGTATTCATTTTAACATTTAATTTCCTTATACTATTTTCCCATCTTTTGCATTACTAATAAATCTCAGCCTTAAATAACAAAGGTCAATAATTTTGATTATTATTACTATTTTATAACCTAATAATTAATAATTAATAACATTATATCTTAAATCACTTTATAATTTAATAATTTATTTAATTCCAGGCTACACTCACATTGAACACCAAAAACAACATAATCCATTTAATTATAATTTTTTCTTTAATTTAGAATTAATTTATGTTTTCTATTATCAATTTAATTTATCTGAATTGATTAATCAAGGCTAAACATAATATCAATTTTATCACCTAACTTAAAGTCAATTAAATAAGGAAATCAACAAGACATCTCAAGTCAACCTATCATACTTACGCAACTATGACGAAGAACCAAATGCGAAGGGTTACTACAGGTAGTTCCTCTTGTTCATGCATTTGGGTCTACCTTATTTTTCCCTTATTCACATAGGTATTGTTCAAATGCTATAAAATTAAGGAGAGATGTTTGTTGATTATGTACTCTAAGTTCAAATAATAATACAATTTTTTTCTCTCTTTGGTGGAGCTTTTATTGAAAGGGTTTCTCTATTTACATATCTAGTGTTATGTATTTTAATATTTTGGTTTGGTAATATTTTATTTATTGATTTATACTTCTACACATTATTTTAATGGTTAGTCAAATGATTTTATAATTGTATTTTTAATTTTTATACTCTATTGATTAGCTTTTATTTGTGGTATTTTCCCTATTTTAAAATATTTGGTATCAAAGACTTGGTTTTGTTGAGAAGGGGATTCCTTTAATAATGTGTTGTGGGTTTTTTACTATAGTGGAATATTTTAAATTGAGTGGTTTTATGAATTTGGAAGCAATTGAAACCATGGCCTTTACCTTTCATTTAGATATTGACAAGTTAAACAATATTGAATATGAGTTGTGAAATATGAAGATGGAAGATCTCTTAGAAGAAATGGATTAGTGGAATATTTATAAAAAATAAGAAAATCCCAATGGGCTATTTGATAGAGATTGGAAAAGGTTCAAAAAAAGGAACAAGGAACCATTTTATTGTGTATTGTAGATTCCATCCTTTTGAATGACTTAAAGGAGACATGACTAAATTTTATTATGGAAGAGTCCATAGGTGATATTTACCAAACCAAAAGTCTAAGTAATAAATTATATCTCAAAAGAAAATAATATTTAAAAAAAAAAAATTATGGTGATTCTATTGTAGAATATTTAAATGATTTTAACTTGATTTTAAGTCATCTGGTATTAATATATTTTAAGTTAAAAGAAGAAGATAAATGCATCTTTCTATTTTAAAAATTTTGAACTACACCTTGGGGAAATTTAATTGTTGCTATTAGTGGTAGTGTTAAAGAGTTGAAGATGGATGTTGTTATTTCTACCTTGATTTGAGAGGAAATGAGAAGGAATTCCATAAATAAGGGATTGAAGGATGCTCTACATGTTTAAGGAAGGCCCAAGGAAAAAGGTGAGTTTAAAGGGGATTGAAATAAATAACAAGATAGGTCCAAGTTAAAAGGATGATAAGAAATAATTGGGGTAGATAAAAGTGCTAGAACTATGTCAAGAGATGGCATGTGAAGAAGGAATGCATAAATAAAAAGAAATCCTACAATTATTCATCCATAGAAAATATTTTGATGGAAATGATAATGGTGCATTATTTATTTTTAATAACACTATTAGTGATGATTCTTGGCTCATTGAATTGGGTTGTTCATACCATATGAATTCGTATACGAAGTTGATCTCATCATTACTTTAAGGGGTAAACACTTTTGACCCGAATCTATGAACCAATGAGGTCACAAATGAGGGACCTCATCCCAAATTTAAACATTCAACAATTACACCCCAATGGGGTTTGAATCTTGACATGGAAAAAAAAAACCACAACTTGACCATCATACTATGCCACCATTGACATAGAGTGGATCTCATCATACAAAGGTTATGATTGAGGATAATTTTTTCTTGGTTAAAAAAATATATGTTCAATTGTTTGTAAGAGAAAGGAACACTTTTTATTTATCAATGAGATGGTGAAAATATTTAATAATGTTTTGCATATTCTAGGACCTAAGTTGAATGATTTTGGAATGTATGTGAAACTTGACAAGTTTGATTGTAGGTTGGTGAGAGGAAATTTAGTGGTAGCTAGAGGCTCTTAATCTGAGAATTTATTTAGGATTGGTTCATCCATATTTTGTAACTCTTCCAATGTAATTGATAATTATAAAAAAGTATGTGGGTATGTGCAAAATCATCATGGAAAAAACAGACCCTTAAGTGGTGAAAAATTTAGAAAAATCAGAGTTAGGCAACTTGACGTAAAAATTTGAATAAGTTATCTATATTATAAATGCCTTGCATGATGTGTAGGGTTTACTAGTTGCAAGTAGGGGGAGTGGCTCTCAATGGGGGCCGAAACCCAAATTGGTGTCCAAGACAACCCATTGGAGAGTTTCTTAATCCAGTGATAACCTAAAAATAAACTAAGGGGAATGGGTAGTTTTCACATTTAAACAAGATAATGGATGTCTCACCCATGCCTATAGTGCTCGTTTAGGCTAAGGATGGGTTGAGAAGGCTTGGTTGGCAAGATCAACTTCCTTGTCCTCATGAAAGGAATGTTGGTTCCGCACATATCTCCCTATGGGGCCAGGACCTAGTGAGAGGTTTACCAGGATAACCATAGATGGGGGCTGAGGTCTAGTGAGAGACTTCTAGGACAACCCATGTTAGAATCATGTGATGACACTCTTCCCTATTGTATTCTAGCATTACCTAGTTATGTTTTCCCCTTCTGTTGTGTGAATGCCTCTAGAAGTGAAGACTGTGTTGTATGTGATGTTAATGTTGCTAGAAATGTTGTATCGGAGTCATCTTCAACCCTAGTTTGTGTTTATTTTGTTGTCTTCTTGATTGTCTGTTTGTTGTAGTGGGACCTTGTGTTATCTCCTAGCATAGGGGATGGACCTTAGGGTTCTACATGTTTGGGTGGTTGGTACTTTTTTCTCTATTGGGTATCCTTACTGCATGTTCATGTGCGTGAAAGTTGTACCTTGTGTAGCGGATTCTAGTTCATGTTCTAGTTCAAGAAGATAGTCTTTTATGTATATGTAATGGATTGTATCTTAGTGGTACCATTTATTGTAATCAAATGTACTCTTCCCACATGCACTAGAGGAAGCATTATTGTAAGCTTTGTAATGATGTACATATATTTATGAACCCTCTTGTAATGGACATTGTTAAATGATGTATTTTGTATATGTCAGCTATTGAGAAATGCTCTTTAATGCTGTTTATCTGATGACATGTTATGAAAATACATAATATATTCATCATTTAATGTGGTGATTTAAAATGAACTTGATTGTTAGATAAATCATGTCATCATAGTAGTTAATGAAATGATTCTATTTATCTTGGTTGATAGTATGTTAGTAGCATAGTCACAGAACCTTAGAGGACTTAGGTTGAATTAAACATGTGTTAAGTTATGATGTGCATTCCATTGTTATTTCTTGTTATAAAAAAATGTTCCATTATTGTGCTATAGTTGTGTTGTCCTCTAGGGTTCCTTGGCAGGGCGTTACATTTTCTCTTTATGAATCATATATTCATTTAGAGTAATCTCCCATTGAAGTAAAGCCCCTTCCTCCATAATATTTTTAATATTATTTAACCCTAAACTACATAATTTGGTTGATAAACCTCAAGAATATGTAAGAAGATATCTCATAGCCTCTAAAATCCACCATAAGTACATGAAACCCATAGATTTTTTGTATTGTTATAAACAATATCACATATTTTTGTATAATAATTCATAAAAACATGTCTTCCACATAGAATAAAAAATAATGGATTCAAAAGGCTCAACCTTAAGTTTTCCAAACAAAATTTCCCACAAATATTAAATTTTCACATTAGGTTTCTTCTTCAAAACATTATTAGTCAAATTATGTCTAGAAACTACTTTAAAGACTCATCACCATACAAGGATTTAAAAATTCACTTAGCAACTAAAGAAATAGTGTATTCAAATATATCCTTTAGCTTCATTCCCTCAACCTCTCTAGTACTTATACACAAATTGCAAGAAATAACATGCCTTTTTTAATACCTTTAGTATTAAACCAATAATACAAGACTTCAAATGGGTAGACAATTTTATCAATTATGTGCAAACATATGGTGATGAATAGTTCACCTTTGATGGAAACCTTACTTCATGTTTTGTTATCAGTTATGATATGTTAAAGGTTTTTCCCTAGTTAGCAACTTGTCTCATCATTAAGGTTTTGAAGTCATGCATGTGATGTTGGGGTTTTGAAATTTGGAAGGATGAATTACTAAAGCTAGCTTTAAGGTCAAGTGTTTTTTGTGCTATTACTCGGGCACTATGAAGTTGTGTTTGGTTGCATGGTTGGTGGGATGGAAATTTTATGGTATACCTATGATTTAGCCATTGAAGGGTTTGGGTTTCTGTATAGGAGCGAATTTTTACCCCTTATGAAAATTCCCCTTTTACACTCCCTCACCTTAGAAAACCAAATTCGAAGGCAAAAATCCACATCAGCCTGTTGCCTTAAATTCCACTTAGCATCTGTTTTATGCATTAGCAGAAGAATAACTATTAGGGATGTCCGTGTGGTGCATAGATGCCCGCACATTATGTTTACGTCCCTGATAGATTCCTACATCTGAAGCCTATAAAGGTGTTATACTTCCCATTGGGGTCAATTTGTAATGCCCCTCTTCAACCAACTGACTCGAATATGGCTATTTTTTCTCATTCTCTCTTCAAATTCACTCTTCATTCCTTCATTTCATCTTCTAGAAATCTTCTACATATCCTTCTAAGCACTCAACTTGATCTCTCCAAGCATTCTAGTATTCACTCCTTGCATTCTAAGCCTTCGAGCAACACTTTGCACTCCATAGTTCAACAACAACAACACTCCACCAACTCTGTAGAGAAAGTGTGGAACAAACACTATTGCAACAGGGGCTTGAGTCCTCTCATTTTCTCCTCCATTAGCTAGCGAGCTCTTGGTGGAGGTGGTAAGCTTTCTACTCCTCTCCTCTACAATTTGGCTGAGTAGCATAATACTATTTTGTAGTGTTATTGTGTTCATTTCTCTCATTCTCCTTTATCATACTTTTTCTCCATTATCGCTATCTTGGATGTTCATGGAGGTGGAAACACCAAAATGAGGGTCTGACTGAGGTAGGCTCCTATACAGCCACCCAACAATTTTCCTCTTTCTTATGTACAGGTGGATGTGCTTCTTGGAGCTAGCTGGAAAACAAGCTCTTTTGTGAGATCATTCTTGTCACCCTAGCTTTAATCTACTTACTTTATCATATTTGTCTATATATTTCTTATTTCATAGTGTTTTTTTGTTCTCTTAAAAACCATTAACTAGGTCGTTAGTTTGTTTTATAGTGGTTCACCTTATCTTTTTAGTCATCTAGTCGTACAGACGCTAGTGCACTGCATTATCGTCTCAGAACTGCACTTTCATCCTTAGGTAGAGAGCTTCCTAAGACATAGTGTGGAACCCGAAAACTAGCTCACCTAGCCCCATTCTGAGTTTCGGTTCTGCATAGTGGTTGAAGGATCTTATAGTCCTTATCATTCTCGTCCCTCATTTCCTAACACCCCTTTAAGCTAAGGTAAGTTAGGGCAGCCTTCCACTCTTGGCTCTCCATGACCTGGGGCCTTGAACACAGTTGGTCCCCTTGTCTTACAGTTTCTTTTTATTTCTATTTTCTTTTTCAAGTTAATTTTATCTAACTTGAGGGAAGACCATATTCCCCTCCATTATGTGCATTGACACTTTCAAAAATGTGTTTTAGTTACTTTATTAATACAAAAAGTTCAAGCCTATGGCCTTTTATCTAAAAAAAAATTGTTTTTGATTAAATTTTTCAAATCAATCAAATAATAAGAGGAAAAAAGTAGAAAGAAGGTAAGTACAATATATATGAAGAGAAAACCTTCTGAAAAAGATAGAACCTCCTAACAAGAGATAACAAGTTACCTTGCCATGTTTAGAAATATTATTATTCACCTTACCCATAACCCATCTCCACATGCATTTAAGGGATAGATTAAGATAAAATGGAATACATAAATACTTTATCACTTCATTTAGATCCAAAAACTTCTAGCTCTTTCTCACTAGCCACTAAAGAATCTCATAAAAGTAGCTTAGAACACTATTTTATGCACACAAATTTTAAATATTTAAGGAATACAAAAAGTATCCAATAAGAGCCCCTATTAAGGCTTGAAAAAATTATCTTGTTCCATTTTAGCAAAAAGAGTGGCGTCATCACCAAAACAAAGCTCAATCAAAAAATCTCTAGAAGGACCAACCCCCCCTTAGTAGGAGGACTGAAAGAATAGTCTCTTAAAGAATAATGAAGAGATTTATAACTAATAACAAATAGAGATAAAATAATAAGACAATCTTGCCTAATTGACACTTGCAAAGGGAAGGAGCTAGACAATTTACTAGTTATACATGTAGGTGTAAAAAAATACTTGATTAGAAAACTCATCACATTCTACAAAATGTATTGATCACTAGATTCCATGAAATTAATTTAACCAAGACAATAAATGATCATTCAATCCAATAATAATATTTCCATGGGTCAATGAAACATGGGTCAATGAGTTTGGCTCATAAAACTACATGGTTGAATCTTGATAGCAATATCATGATTTGACATGTTGTGGAAAATACCTCAGGTACTTATCAATATTTCCAAAATTAATTGGGTCCTTGAACATATTTTCATTGGAAAAATGATCTCTTCATGTTTTCACAACTAGTTGAAAGATTATCCAAAATATATCTCTCCTCCATATAACTTGTTTAAATTGGAGATATCTTTTAGCATATAAATTTTTAAAGTCTTGCAAAGGAATTTTATATTTTGTATGAAACATTAAGAAAATTAATAGTCCTCCAATTTCATATTTTAGTGGAATCATCTTTTTTATTAAAAATATTGACAATACCTTTATTTATTTCACTCCTCAAGGTACTAGCAATAACAAAAACTTCCTTATAAAATTCAAGCAAGAGTTTAATTATCCAATTGATCTCATCCTTATAAAATTCTATAGGGACCATCACACCTAAGAGATTTTTCATTCAAATGATAAATAACACATTTAATCTCCTTGTAGAAAAGGTCTCTAATCATAACAATATCATTATTTCAAACAATTTTAGAAATTCTCTTGAATTAGAAATAACAATATCATTATCACTAGTGGTGAAGAGCTCATAATAAAAAGATTGAAAATATTTTCTAATTTCAACCACATCCTTAATCAAAATAACTCCACATCAATAAAATTAAAATTTTATCTTTTCTTCTTTATTATTATTATTTAAAAAAAAAAGAATTTTGACACTCTATCACTAAGATACAATAGATACAATTGTGTTCATATATTTCTAAAAAATAGTACACATGTCCCTTTATGAAATTAATCAAACCTTAACTTTTTTTTCATATCAAAACCAGTTTTTACAACTCAACATCACAAGGATTATATTGAAGATAATTTTCAACTCTTATTATCTCTTCTTGAAGTCGTCTAAGTCTCATAGTCCAAGATTTATCCTTGTATTTACAAAAAAAAAAAATTAAAATTTCTTAAAGGTTCCAATGACTTTATTCTATATACAACTATTTAAACCTTTAGAGAACTTATTCAAATTTAAGAAATTTATATAAGAAAAATAATTTCTATAAGACTTGGATCCTTTAGGCAATAAATATTAAGCTTTTTATAGAATTCTGAAGGTAGAAGAAGGATTATAAAAACTAGATAGTGGGAAGAAATCCATTTCTTGACTAAATGATAATTAGAAAGAATTTTTGGGATTACTCTAATTGAATTTTTATTGGAAAAAAAAGAGACACCAAGAAATGCACTATCTAATATGAATCCATCTAATCTAGAAAATAATATTTTGTTAACTTTTCAAAAAATAGATTAAGTGTACCAAATCCCTTTACTGTATTACTTATAGTATAATAAGGGGTCAATAAGAATGTTTTCCTTTGACCCAAAATTATTTTTTATCACCATTCCCCTCAAACTTACATCCACTTTGGGGTGGGGGGCTAGCTTGATTGGGTAAAGCATACTATTGTAGGCAAGAGGTCATGAGGTTTAGTCTCCCCCATCACCGGTCACATGAATTTTTTTTACCAGGTGCACTACAATTTATAGGGGCTCTACTTGATTCCTGCAGTCTAAAAAAAAAATTACATCCACCTTTCTTGTCCACATTAAACTCCATAATATTAAAGTCTCCACGAAACACCCATGGAATATCATTAAAATTAATGAAAAACTAAATTCCAAAGATAAATTCTTTTTATATGAAACATAGAAAATCGAGGGTCACCAAAATGGAGTGATGAACCATGGACCTATTTCTCTTATTTTATTCAAAATGTATGTTATAAAATGCAAATGAAGAACAACAATTGAATTTGACAGAAACAATAATCAAAAGGTAGATCTAAAAAGGGGAAAATGTTGTATACCTTTCACCAAAAGTCACCTTTTAAAACTCACTGAGGACTCATTCACCCTATGACAAATGAGTCCTGGCTAGGGTTTTTGAAAAATGCTTTTTAGGTTTTGTTTTGCCAGGTCTGCACTCCCAGATTTCAGGTGTTCACTATCGGATAACCAAAAATAAAATATATAGAAGAGTTTCCATGACTTAACAAATTTCCTTGCAACTTTGACAACTTTGCAACTTTCTTCAATTTTTATCTTTAAAGGATCTTCAACCTAATATCTGCAATCACATATCAAAGAGAGAAAAAAATTGTTTGTTAGAGAAAGGGGGTTTTCCTTGGTCAAACCCCATTTTGGTAATTAAACCTTATAATGAAATAGAAAAGAATGAAGGGACAATGAATGAAAAAATCTATGTAACAACTCACCAAACCTTATTTGAAACCATGGAATGAAAATCTACAAACTAGCAAGAAGTGGCCTCAATGAATGTATATCTTGATCATGAAACCTGATGTCAAACAATGCCTTTGAATACCTGCATAGATCTTGAACACTACATCAACATATTAGCTCAAACAAGATCCATGATGCAATAAATCTTTGAAATGATGAAAGGAATCTTGATTGCTGTAATAATATTCAATAATTCTACCCTTGAAATGCCTTAAAAATTCTCTTGAATGCTCTTGATCTCAAAAACTTGCTAAAAGTACTTGAACACTTGAAAATCTAGGTGAAACTAAGTGAAATAACCTTGTATTTATATGTATCTTAACATTAATTCCTAAAATTCAAATATCACAAGACGACATTGAATTTTAGATTTGAAATCATTAAAATACCACCAAAAACATATTTTAAAGGGGAGTCCTAGGATTAAGTGAGGACCCATTTTCTCTCGTTTTCCATAGGGAAAATGAGTCCTAGGCCACTTACCTAGGACACACATCAGTCAACGTTAAACATTATGTAAAAATAGGGTCCTAGATCTAAGTGAGGACCCATTCACCTTATGGTAAATGGGTCCTAGGTCACTTACCTAGGACACACATTTTCCAAAGTTAAGTGTTGTGAAATGGCATTTATGAATGGCGGGTTTTATCCCTCGCAATTTGCATTTAATTAGGCTTGGATTTGAATTAAAGAGGCCAATTAAGGAAAATTAACCTCAATCAATTAATGAAGCCCTAGATTAATGTGAAAGTGTAAAGGTATACCTTAGAACACAAAAAACAAGGCATAATTAAGTTCATTTTATTTAAAAGGTCCCTAAACTTAATGTGAATATGAAAGACATATTACAGGACTAAATTAAGGCATAATTAAGCTCATTTTATTATTAATTGTTTCCAAATTAAGTTTGAAAAAGGGATGCTTTTTCCTACACTACATTTTTCCCCGACTTTAGTGAGAGAATGGCCCCATGTCAAACTTACACTAAAGTAGAAATTCAAGACACTTATGCATGTAGAAATTACAAAGATACACAATCATACACCATCAAAGAACAGAAAAATCAAGCCTAGATGGTCTGATCGATGCATAACACATCTAAGCCATTGGTTTTTATTTTGTTGTGCTCACTCTAAGGTAGTGGAACCTCTGGTTGCCCACTAGGCGAGTATCCCAAAAAGGTGGCAAATGAGAGAGTCATATTAGGCTCACATACTATATCAAAGCTATCCTCCTGACAACTTCAATAAGGAACCACAATGCTAGGCAAGGCTCCATAGGCAAGTAAGGTGTGTTATATTTGGTGGCCTTGAATTTAGAGTTAGAGATTCATAGGGCTTAACAAGCTATGTTATGATAAACACCTATGAATAAGGAAATGATCCATAGGAAAGCAAGGTGCGTTATGCTTAGTGGCCTTGAAATTAGGGTTTCAAGCTTCATAAGGTTTACAAGCTGCATTATGCTAACACTTATGAACAATAATGCTAGTAAAATATTTTTTGTTCAAAGGGATTTCACTTAGTTCATGTAAGGTCTTCTTCTTAGGGAACATTGTGCCTAATGTATCCAGGAGAGGACAATTCAAGAGTAAAAGATTCGTAACTTAGGGAATGCAATGCGTCACATCACCACTAAGAGGAAGTCATACACTAAGAAATATCACACTCTTGGAAGACATCAAACCCAATGACACCACCAAGAAAAGGATGCATCACAAGAAAAAGAAAATCACACCATGAAATACGAGAAGTGTCGAAAGATATTATTTATGTTTGCCCCCACTTTAAAGCAATTGCTAACACCATTGTTGTGAGCAATTTATTTTAAGTATCCAATGTTCAATCCTAAGACATGAGAGATTACTTAGAAATCCCTATGCCAAGTCATATGTTTCTGAAATGAAGCTACACCATGAAAAAGGAAGGAGAGGTTGCCCCCAAAAATACACAAGGGATCTATGGATTTGGGGTCAGTATATCTTTGCTACAATGTTGTTATAGAGCTCAGAAACATCATCATTCTCCAAATACTCATAGAACTAGAAGAATGACACATAGAGAGCAAAAACAAAGAAAAATCCTTTCGAGTTAACATGGAAGAGACCTCAATGTCTCAACGCCATGTGTCATCCCCAAAAGGAAAAGACAAGACAAGAAAAAAGGATAAAATGGTTATGAAATATAGAAGAATGTAGATACAAATAGAGGAATACAAAAAAAGAGAGAGATACGGGTATGTGCAGGATCATCGTGCAAAAAATAGGCCCTTAAGTGGCAAAAAATTCAGAAAAATTAGTGTTAGGCAACTTGACGTAAATATTTGAATAAGTTATCTATATTATTTCAAAAATATGTAAGAATAGAATTTGTAGAAAATTGAATGTAGTTTCTAAAATACTAGGTTTATTTTTAAAATAAATAAAATCTATTTATGAAAATTTGAAATTCCCCAATGCAGTAGTAATTTAAATTTCAGGGAAAAATAAGAAGTAGGTGTCTCAATTTAATTCTAAACTATAATAAAATAATAATATTTTTTTGTAAGATTTTATATATAAGTAGGAGGACTCATGTCCGTGATGTGATGCATATTTTTTGTAATTTTTCCAAGTAAATAATTAATTATGAATTTTTATTAACTTTAGAAAATAATATAAAATTGGTCTGGTCTCTAATTCAATCTTAACTTGGTCAAAACTTCATGAAATTTAATTTTTATTTTTTTAATCCTATAGTATGTGAAGCATAGAATGTGACGATGTTTTGGATTCAAAAAATATGATACCGTTTGAAAGTTATAGATGTTTTTCAATCAACCTATCGATCAAGACTTTAGTCGTAATTCTAATAGAAAATGAATAATAATTATTTATTAAATTCAAATTAAATCATAATTTATATTTTTGGAAAGATGAGAATCTCCTCTAAAAACCCTTTTTGTTTCATTAATTTGGGGTGAAAAAAAGTTATCAGCCACATACCCTCATAATATTGCCACTTTTTGGTGCACCATGATCCTGCACATACCCATACACCAAATGAAACAATACAGGGGATAACATTATGCACATGCAATCAAAGAAAGAAAAAAAAAAACAAAAGACTAGTAAGGCATATGGGAGTCAGTCTATAGCAGGTCATCCACATCCCAATCTTGATTAGTATATA